>PVLD010020704.1:0-33277 GCA_004027595.1 Dinomys branickii | reverse complement strand
GAAGATATCAATGGATAAAGCAATAACCACTGTTGAGATCATATCACCTTGTCTATAGATTAGTTGTGATTGTACTAGTTTTTATGCTAATTGGTGTCTGTTGGTCAATATGTTTTTGTACTTGTATTTAAAAAAAAATAATAATAAGTATATTAGAATCTAATACCACAAGGAGCAAAACCTCACAGGTACTATACCTAATCATCATTTCATGAATGCTAATTTACAATAGTGCCTTTTAAAACTTATGAAGTTTTGAATATAAAATATTTAATTTCCATTTATAATATATGTAATATAAACAGATTTTAAAAATAAAGGAGTTTATAGACTTTCCTAAAGTTTAAGTTCATTTCTATTTTAATTTTAAAAATTTTCAGAAAAGATATTATATGTCTGCTACATAGTAAAGAAGGGATGAAATTTTGAACGTGTTATGTAGTAACACACAAAGACCTGAAAACAATTCAAATAATAATACAACACTTGTGATAACTAATTAAGTCATACTGAATACAGGACCATTTTATATAAAACATTGCTACAGACCCAAAATGAACTGCATTTTTAGTTTCCTTTTTGCAATAAAGAGTAGATTTAATTCTTGAACTAATCAGTACAGGAGAATTGCAGGAGAGTCATGATCTCTGATCACCAATAAACATAGTAGCTTAGTTTGCATATTATAGTGATATATCTGGACCCATGCTTATAGCAGCACAATTCATAACAGTTAAATCCAAGAAGCCACTTCTATGGTGCATCAACAGATGAGTGCATAAAGAAAATGTGATATTTATACACAGGGGAGTAGTACCCTGCTACAAGAAAGGTTGTAAACTTGTGTGAAAATGGATGCATCTTGAGACCACAACAGTAATGGAAATACATACAACACACAAGCTCAAATGTCACACGGTTTCTCTTATATGAGAAAGCTAAATTATAAGTGAAGAACAAAATAAAATATAGGTGATAGGAAGTAGGGAGATGGATCTTTCTCAGATGGGAAGGGGAGCAAGAGATGGAGGAGGAGAGGACAGAGGGAAAGAAAAAGGGTATAAAAAGAATTAAGATGGATTATGTACGTGTTCCTACTCCACATAGGAAGGTAAGAACTATGTACTGCAAACATGTGTTAACAAAAAAATAAAAGACAAAAAAAGGTACCCGGCTGTTTTTAAAGGAAGAAAAATGTATACTTTTTTGTTTAAAACATACTTGGAAACGGAAAGAACATAAAATAACCAGAAGTAGAATAGTCTGTTGAGACAAAGCATGTCTTCCCTCAGCCTGGCCTCAGACTCGCGCAAGTTCCCCTCCCATCCTCTCGCAGCAAAGGCAGCTGCAGCTCTGCTCACAAGGAACTTGCATTGAGGTTCTGATACCAACACACAGGAAATTGTATAGAATTGCCCTGTGCATCTGGTCCTCTTTTATTTGATATTATTTATTTTATTTAACACTAACTACTTACTCTAAAGTAAGTAAAGGAAAATATCTATGAAATCTTTAGACCCTGAAAAGGAAAAGCACAGCCTCAGAATGAGAACAAAAACACTACAGAAGAATCAGATCTCAAAACCTGGAATGTGCTGGGATTTGGGAATTTTTTTCTTTTCCAGTGCTGAGGATGGAACCAAGGGCCTTGCAAGCACTAGACAAGTGCTCTACCATTGAGCCACACTACCCATCCCCTTAGGATTGAATTTCTCAGAGAGATAAACGGAATAAAGATGAACACTTTCCATATGCTAAAGTCCTGGTAAGGAAGTCTTTATTAGAAGGTGAAGCTGTTTTTTACTCAAATACTTTCAGAGTTTCTTTACCCTAAGAAAAGTGAAGTCCCAAAGGAGGGCCACATGGAGGAGGGAAGCTAGAGCCCAGAAGAGTGACAAGGGGAAGGCGGGGTGGATGCCAGCAGCTGGATGTACATCTGGGCTCTCCACACACAGCCGGTGCCCGGAGGGACCCCAGCGGTGAGAATGGCGGCCCGACTGCTGAGGTCGCATATTCACTTCCACTTGTTTCTGAACAGACGTTGCCTCCCTTTATTACCTCAGGCCTTTGATATAAGTCCATATATACCACTGTGTGGTTGGTGCAACTTCAGGCTAGCACAGAAACTCAGGAACACAGCACAGGACAAGTTGGTGCTCAAATGTGAGAGTAATGTGGAAAGTAGAGTGGAATACAAGCAGGCATTTGGGATATCCGGGGAAACAGCGGGCGGCAGTCATAAGCGCCGACCCCCCACAAAGACGTAAACACTTGGCGGGAGAGTGTGAGTCCCTCCGCCCTTGAGATAGAGTCCATCCAATCTTACTTAAATCTGAAAGACATCCCTAGCAAACTGTACATCTAGGCAGCTGATACTTGATTTGGCAAAGTGTAACCACATCTAGCTTCTGACATCTAATGTGATCTTAGATTATCTTACTGTTTTCTCCCGCAGAAATACAGAATGGGACAAAGTTTACTTAAAAGCAGTTCACAAGAGAAAACTTAATGGATTATAACTGATTAATGTCACTCAACAATGTGCCCCAAAACACTAAAGAATTATTGAGCTGTGTGAACAGAAGTGGGATATACAGAAGTGAAGAAATGTTGTCTTCATTAAATGTTTCTGATTCTGATCATATTGATGTCTACTTCTGGGTAGATACATTGAGAAATAGCATTTAGAGTGACTAAGAAAATGCCAGGAAACATAAACAGTTGTAACATACCTTTGGAGAGAAAACCCAAGGTTGTTTTTTAATGTGTTTATCTCCAGAGTTGCAAAGTAGAAATAGAAAACACAGTTTCATTCTGGAAGAATTTGTAGACCAAAATGCTGATACAAATCAACCTATTTCTTGCATTTCCTGACATGGATTGGTTTCTTCAATCTCAGAAACAACCAATCAGAATCCATAGAACACTAACAGCTAAAGCATGTCTTCAGAAGAAAGAAGTAGAAGTAGCCTCAGCAGTCTGGCCGTCATTCTCACCGTTGGGTGTCCCTGCTGGCACCGGCTGTTTGTGGAGAGCCCAGATGTACATTCAACTGCTGGCATCCACTCCTTTTTTTCTACTTCTTTTCTATTTTTATTGCATCCGGACACTATGCACGCATACACACATACACATGTGCACAGGCCCACACACTAACACACAAACAGCAAAAACAGAACTGGCTTTGTTGAGCTCTCACTGGTGTCATACAAAAGGGAAAATGATTTATGTGATTGTTCTGTTCCATACAATCCCCAAAAGGCTTCTAGAATATTGGAATTATTCTGACCATTTCATGGCTAAGAAAGCTAAGAAGATTCAGTAAAGACTTGTCTGTGGTCACATAGGTGGGTGTAGAGCTAAGACACACAAAGTCTGATTTCTTACCCTCTACCCTTCCTGCTCCACAGCATATCTCACTGAACAAAGGTAGAACATGCTAAGTGCCCCTTGGAAGATGAGACAGGCCAAGTCCAAATGCAATAGAAGGACAGCATTGCCAAGTAATACAAGTATGACCAAGATTGGGAATGTCAGAACAGGGGTCAGGTAGAATGACCCCGGGTAAATCAAACATCATAGCTCAAAGTGTGCACAGGCCAAGAGTCAGAGGTTTCTGAGTGTTCAGAAATCTTGCAGGGCACCCCAAGATTGCCTGAGAAACTGGTGTGAGAAGTGAGATGGAGTGCGAGTTAAAGTGCTAGCTGAATGCATGTTCATCAGACAACAATAAGTCAGAACTCAAAGCAGCAACGGAGCTTTTGATTCAAAGACTACTAGCTTCCCCTTACTGAGAACAACATAATTTTCCCAAGAGTTAAAAGACCATGTTTTCTAGGATATTCTTAAAGAAGGGGCATAAGAAATTTAGAGAAAAAAGCAGCTTGTAGCCCATATAGGGTAAATGGTAGCTATTCATCCAAGGATACCCACTGGCTTCACTGCCACAAATTTACCTTTGAGACAGAATACACCCATTTGCCTTTCTCCAAGCTGCTTAGAAAATAGTCAACTCTGGGCTCGTTCCAGGAAATCCTATAGGCAATCACTGACAGGGCTGGGGATTTAGCTCAGTGGCATAAGCACCTGCCTGGCAAGGGCAAGGTCCTGAGTTCAATTTCTGGTACCAAAACAAAAAGATCCCTGACCTCCTTCCCACCCAAACTATTAGTGGTCAGAGGAATTCCCCAGGAAATGGTAGAGTTCAAATTGTTATTTCCAAGAGAATTGGGGAAAGTGAGCAAAAAAGAAGAAATGACCCTGCTGAATGCAGACAAGGAGAAACATGAAAAGGAAATTCACCAATAAACAGTAGGGCTCTGGCAGATTGGACATCTCATGTACCTTTTGACTCTTGGGTTCTTTAGTTTGACAGAAATTTTCTTTATCTCCTTTTATTTTGAATTGGAGCAGCATGAAAGTTTCTATTTGCTTAAATCAATTAAATATTTATGCCAACACAACTTTCTTATGTTCTCCCTCATTTAAAATGTCCTGTGATTACTGTCAGATGATTTATTTTCTCAGATATTCTATATTTTGCGTTTTAAATGATTGAAAAGAAATATTGCTTTCAGCTTAAATACTGAATGGATTTGGGGAAGATAATAAATTCACAGAGGTTGAAGAACACCATATCAATAGCTATCCTTGGTATCTACCGTCATAACTCTTGGGATGAAAATATATTCTATGGACAAAATGCTATGAAATAGAAGGCACTTTGTGTAAAGCAAAGCGAACTCATTTTTTGCAGGATCCAAGTTATGTCTAAATGGATCTCTGCAATGCCCTTGGGAGAAAGTGATCTGTTTTGGCCAAGGCATGCCTTTTCTTGAACATCAGTAGTATCGACAGATGTAAAACTACATGGAAGTTCCACTCAAGGATAGATATTGAGAACAAAAACAAGTCCTTATCTTGCTGTCTACTACGGCTAAACCACACACTTCTTACTAAAATTTATCACTGAAAGCTCTCAGGGTAATTGATAAACTATTTTAGTTTTCTAAATGCAGTTGAAATTAGAAGCCTCAAGTCTAGCCTTAACTTCTCAAGGTCTCTTGCCTTTATATTTCCTAATATTGGTAAAGCACATGAATCAAGAGGCTTTTTAATACATGATTGGAAAGGTGAATAGAACCCACAGACACCCTCCCATTCCCACCCAAAAAGGGAGTAGCAGCATGCCAAAACTGAAAGGCAACTATTTTGTTTATTTGGCCATTAAAAAAAAATCAATGGAGACATCTTCAGTGTGGATAAGCCCACCTGTGAAAAATGAATTTACTGCAGTAAGGAAGAAAAGCAAATCCAAGCTCTTCAGCCTTCCATGCCTTGCTTTTGTAAGGAAATTTCAATTTTTTAATTAAAGAAAATGGAGAAGTAAATTTAACAAAGAAAACCAGATTAAAAGCACATTTTGTCTCATGAATAAGTCAATTTAATATGAATAATATTGTGAACTGTGATTTTGGAGGAAATTAAAAATGAAAAACAAGAACAGAGTACATATTCAAACTTGTCCTAAAATGTTTCCCTGAGGAACCAACCAAGTAAGAGAAAAAGCAGGTGATTGAAAGATGTCAAAAGGAGACATACCAACTGAAGGTGCTTAATTAATAATCTGTCATTGCTTCCTATAATACCAGACCATGCTGACCTAAAAGATATAGTAGTAAATATTTGTCAGGCATTCTATTCCTGACCTATAAATCTACTAGCTAGAATATGTATGTACTACTGGTTAAAAAAAGAAATAAAAAACTGCAAATTTAATTAAAATGACTGTACTATTTCAATTGAATATTCATTATAAATTTTAAAACTACCATCTAACCTCCTTGGATAGGATTTACTCCATGGACATTCCAAATTACAAAAGTGTATGAACCTTTGTTCAGTCAGGAATTACCTATGCAATGGAGAGACCACCCATGGCAGCATGGGGAATTGATGTCTTTCTGATCTCATTTACATGGGTTTGATGAAGGATGCAATCAGCTGTTATACTGATTTCATTCTTGGATGACTTCCCCTTGGGCAGACTGGTGATTGCTTCCCACTGCTCATTCATGTGTTGTATTGATTGACACCCCTGACCAAGTTATTAGATACTTTTTAAAAAATATATCACCTGCTGGTAGGGAAAAAAACTTTAACAAAATTCAATTAATGTTTTAAAGGCAAATTATACTTATTACTGGAGACATCTGTACTTCCAGGATGGGACAAGAATCCAGGAAATTATTTTCCTCTTTACAATAGATAAAAAAGAAAAACCGAGGAGTTCAAGTTAGTCTCCTATATCTTTGTGGAGCTGTAGAGAGTATTGTGTGGTGTTCCGCAGACATCTCTCCACTCTGGTGATGAATACGGTAGGCAGCAGGGTAACACTATGATTCAGTGATGCTCCTTGTACATGGATTCCCCCTAACACAAGGGTTTCATCCCAAAAAGTTGATCCTAAACCACTGCTCAAGTTCCCCAGCTAGCAATTAGAAGGCTTGCCTCTGGTACAGAATAAAAATAAGCTACAATCTTTAGAATGTTTGCATTTTGCAATTCTCCAATGAAATTCTTTAAAAAATGACTTTTGCCCCCTCACCTTTTAATATATGTAAAACAGGCATTACCCTTATCTTAAAGATGCAAGAAGTTAAACACCAAAGAAACTAAGTCACATAATCAATGATATAAAACATTAAAAGATAAGGTGAAAATTGAAAGTACAGCTTTAATTTTAGTATTTTTTCTACTACATCAGAAGAGTTCCATGAGTTTTGAAACCATTTATGTCACCAATAACTCAACAGCTGTAGTTATGCATATTGATACCATATCAAGGGCCAGATTCTCCAGTAACAAACACTAATCTCTATGGTTAATGAAGAGATTCCAGAAGTCTTATTACCTCTTTAGGTTAATAAGATGTCAATCAATGCCCTACATTTTTCAAATTGTTGAAATTAGCCCTGAGGATTAGCACTAATTTAGCACACAGTTATCTCAGTTATATAACATAGGTGTGCAGCCATGGAAATACCACATAATCATTGAACATCCAAATTTGGAAAATGAAACATAGAATTTCAGACATGGAGACTCTCTTAGGTGTCATCTAGTACAACTGTTCATAGAGTGAGGAAAACAATTGTACAATATTAGGAGGTTTCCTTGAGGTCACACCTCCAGTGACAAGTAGGACAATGACTAGAACCCAGATCTTTGGAGGCAAAGGCTTGTGTTCTTTGAATTGCAGCTTACTGGGGGGGTTGGGGATATAGCTCAGTAGAATAAGTGCCTGCCTAGCAAGCGCAGGGTCCTGAGTTCGATCCCCAGTACTGCCAAAAAAAAAAAAAAATTAATTGCAGCTTACTATTTCAGAGGATAAATTCAGAGAAGTTAATTGATGCCAATATTGTCCATGTACTAAAAGACTTCAGATTTTCTCCCATAAAGAGCCTCATTATTACAATTAATATGTGAATTATTAATCTTTATAAACATGAATGGTATATACAACTTTTCATAGGCTGATAAGACCCCTTTTATGACTGCCTGTAGAGGATGGCACCCCTACTGGTCAGCCTAAGTTACTTGCACAGTGAACCACTAAATCCACAATGTGATCTTCATGAGAAAAAATGAAATGCTTACATTTGCCAAGTCACTCTCTAGTTCACATTAGCTGACTACATCATTTAGGTTCTGAGGTTAAACAATGTCACCATTTTAATCAGTGTCTCTAACTGCCTAGATATGAACAATGCTCACATTTTATCAGTTAAGTGTTCTCTCCCTGGGTGTGTGCATTCTTACCATGTGACTGTGGGGCAACTGGGAAAGCGCTGCAGGGGTGACAGGAGGGGTGTGAATGAGGACAAGCTTGAATCCTATGCCCTGAAATTTCTCATGCTCCACTCCATCCCCATCCTTAGCATTGGTAAGAGACAGCTAGTAATGAAAAAAGAAAAAGGAGGAGAAGGAGGAGGAAAAGGAAAAGAAAAAGGAGAAGGAAAAGAGGAAAAAGAATAAGAACAAGAAGAAGGATAGATTAGACAGACAGACAGACAGATAGATAGATATCTAATGTTTTAGAGCAATTTTTGTTTACAGCAAAAATGTGCAGAAGGTGCATACCTTTCCCATACACACCTTTCTTTCCTCACATGCAGTCTCCCTATTATCCACAGCCATCAGAGGGTCACACTGGCTACCATCCTGACTAAAGCACCTACACGGACACATCGTAATTATCTAGAATTAATATGATTTATTCACTGACCTGTATATTTTTTCAAGTTTCTTTTTACACTACCAACCTTGTACTTTTAAGCCTCTACCTCAGCTTTCCACATTGGTAATGAATTTGAAACACACTACAGTCAAATGTACCTAAAGTGATAGAGTCTAAAAGAAGAAGATACAGGTCACCTTTTCCCCAGAGAAGACTGCAAATCAAATGAGAGAAACTAAAAAAAAAAAAAATTAGTCCAAAAATCATTATGTTTCCCTGTAAGTATTTAAATGGCGCTGCAATATATAGATATGCTGGGGTGTTTGTTAGGCGTGAATGTTCTGAGGACTTACTTTACTAGTAACTAGATATGTGTGTATATATATATTTAGAGAAAGAGAGAGGTTAGATAAATAAATAAAATTACATTCATTTCTTTTAAGTGACTTGGCCATTTTCAATTTTATGGGAGTAGATGTTAATGCCTCTGTTTACAGTCACTATAGTAGAATGTTCAAACCTAATATATATAAAAAGGCAGAAGTCACTTCTTAAATACCTACAACTTCTGCTTGAACTGATTAGAATTCTATGCATATGAATATCTCCAAATAGCCCAAGATCTTAATCTTGACTGAGTGAGGAAAAGCCTCACTTTGAGCAGTAAGGACCAGTTTCCTACTCCTGTTCATACACTTATAATCCATAAAAACATAGCTTAAAAGTGAAATTCTGTAATTCAAAAGAGCATCAGTACCCACTATGAAAATCTTTACTCTCATAGGATGGAAAACACAGAAGAAATAGACAGATTCCTAGACACACATGAACTACCAAAGCTGAATCAGAACACATAAAAATACTAAATAACCCAATATTAATTAATTAAATTGAAAATGTAATTAAAAACTTACCAACAAAGAAAAGCCCAGCTCCTGATGGATTTACTGCTGAATTCTACAACAACTTTAGAGAAGATCTAATGCTAATACTCTTCAAACTCTTTAATGAAATTGAAAGGGAAGCAATACTACCTAACTTATTTCTGGAGCCAAGTATTACCCTGATACCAAAACCAGAAAAAGATACAAATAAAAAGAAAACTACAGACCAATTTCCCTAGTGAATACAGTTGCTAAAATCCTCAATAATATACTAGCAAACTGAATGAAGCAAATCATCAAAGAGATAATTTGACACCATGACCAAGTAGGATTTGACATGACCAAGATAATTTGGCACCATGACCAAGTAGGATTCATCCCAGGAATTCAGGGATGGTTCAACATATGCAAATCAATAAATGTAATACACCATATCAACAGAGTCAAAGACAAAAATCACATCTCAATAGATGCAGAAAAACCTTTGACAAAGTTGAACATTCATTCATAATAAAAACCCTACAGAAATTGGAATAGATGGTCTTTACCTCAATCTGATAAATGCTATGTAGGGCAAACCAACAGCTTACATCATTCTAAATGGACAAAAATTGAAAGCTTTCACTAAAAAATCAGGTTTAAGTCAAAGATGTTCACTATCACCACTCCTATTCAATATAGTTCTAGAAACATTAGCCAGAACAACTAGATAAGAGAGGGAAACAAAAGGAGTAAGGATAGGAAAGGAAGAAGTGAAATTAACATTATTTGCAGATGACATGATACTGTACATAGAGGACCGCAAAAACTCCACCAAAAGACTTCTAGGCTTAATAAGAAAATTCAGTAGCACAGCTGGATACAAAGTCAACACTCAAAAATCGATAACATTCCTGTACACAAACAACAAACTCAGTGAGAGAGAAATTAGGGAAAACACTCCCTTTATTGCAGCACCCCAAAAAATTAAATATTTAGGAATCAATCTAAAAAATAAATAAAATATCTTCACATTGCAAATTACAGTACTCTGAAAAAGAATATCAAATAGGATATCAGAAAATAGAAAGATATCCTTGCTCATGGATAGAAAGAACCAACAGAGTGAAAATGATCATACTTTCAAAATTATTATACCAATTTAATGCAATTCCGATCAAAACACCATTAATACACCTCACAGAACTAGAGAAAACATTCCAAAAATTCATTTGGAGCCATTAGAGACCTCAAATAGCAAAAACAATTCTTGGCAACAAAGGCAAAGCAAGAGACATCACAATCCCTGACTCAAAATTACAGTATAAAGCTACTGATAGAATTAGCATGGTATTTGCAAAAATAATAGATCTGAAGGTCAGTGGAACAGCTTAGAAGATGCAGACACAACTACAAACACAGTCAGCTACCTTATCTTTGACAAAGCAGCCAAATATTTTCACTGTGAGAAAGATAGCCTGTTTAATAAATGGTGCTGGAAAAATTAGATCTCTATATGCCAAAGACTAATACTAGACCCACGTCTATCACCATACACTAAAGTCAAAATGGATCAAAGATCTAAATATTAAAACATAAACATTAAATTTACTGGAAGAGAAAGTAGGTAGAAAACTTCAAGACATAGGGTTAGGCAGAGACTTCACAAACGAAACCCAATCTGCATGGGAAATACTTCAAGGAATAAAAAACTGAGACCTCATCTTATTAACAAGTTTTTACACATGAAAAGAAATCACAACAGAGTGAAGAGACAACTCAAAGATTGGGAAAATATTTTAGCCAATTGTCCCTCAGACAAAGGACTTATATCTAGAAGATATAAAGAACTGAAAAAAATCAGAGCCCCCAAATTCAAGGACTCAATCCAAAAATGAGCATTTGAGATGAATATATACTTCTCAGATGAAGAAATTCCAATGGCAAATAAATATATCAAAAAATGTTCAACATGGTTGGTCATTCAAGAAATGCAAATTAAAAGAACACTGAGCTTCCATCTCATGCTAAAAACAATGGCTGTCATCAAGAAATCAGCCAATAACAAATGCTATAGTGGCTGTGGGGAAAAGGAAACCATTCTTCACTGTTGGTGGAAGTGCAGACTGGTGCCACCTATGTGGAGATCAGTACAGAGATTACTCAAAAAAGTTAGAATTAGCGGTCCCATTCCACCAAGCTATTCCCCTGTGGGTATCTTTCCAGAAGAATTAACAACATGAGACAACAGTGATATATGTGTAATCATGGTTATAGCAGCACAATTTGTAATAGCTGAATCTTGGTAACAACCGAAATGCCCATCAACCAAGGAATGGATTCAAAATATGTGGTATTTTTATGCAGTGGTGTACTACTCAATCACAAAGAAGGATAAGCTTGAGACTTTTGTACATTAATGGATGCAACCTGAGGCCATACTCATTACTGAAATAAATCGGACTCGCATGTGTGAACATCATTGTTTCCCTGCTGTGAGAACTGAAAGAGTAAATAAGGTCTAAAATGTACAATAGATACTGTGAAATGGGAAGAAATTGTTAAAAAGGGAAAAGGAACTAGGATGGGGAAAAGGGGAAAGGGCAGAAGAAAAAAGAGAGAAAAAAGCAAGTTAGTTAAGCTATTACTGTCTCAGTTCATAGAAAAATAAGATTTGTACTCGTGTTGATTGGAGAAATTTTTATGCCCATATCTTATATTCTGAGCAACTGTTTTAGAGATAGTAATATGTAATGTATTAACTATTGTTATTCTCCTATCATCTTGCTGTGAAATTTTGTTTTTCCTTTTTCCATACATAGTTTTTGAAAAACTGAAACGCCATACTGGACTTATTTACTAAAACTTCTCAGTCTAAGTTCACTGAAGTGTCATTTCAATAAAAAAGAAAAAAGGTTGAGCTGCATTACTTTGGAATTTGCAGTGATTACACATCTGCATTGATAATTTGGTTCTTCAGTGGTTTTTTCTTCATATGTCTACTATTATCATTATGAAATGATGTTTAATAAATTATGCAAGGTGCACAAAAAACAAAGAAGAGCAGATATGACCTTGCTCACACGGGGCATAAATTGCAGCAGGAGATTACAATCATGGACAGGATTTATTAAGTATAATATAAAATAAATGGATGGAAACAGGAGAACGACCTGATTTTATTTGCTTTCTTAGGAATCACTCTGGCTTCTTGAAAAATGGAGTGGGAGGGAGTAGAACAGAAAATGAGCATGGTACAGCAACCATCCAGACGAGAAATCAGCAAGTTCTGTTCCAAGGTGACCCAGTAAAAGACAAGTTGATAAGTTTGTGATATATTTTGGGAATGAAAAAGACAAAACCTTCCAAAGACTCGATGTGAATTAAAAGAAGACGTACAAGGAATGACATCCAGGACTCTAGCTTGTGACTCTGTGCTAGACACAGGCATTGTTCACTGAAGGAGAGAACAAGGAAGCACCAGCTACTTGGGAAACAGAGCAGTGTCCACTCTGTACAGGCTAATTCAAGAGTTTCCTGTGAAACACCAAAAATAAGGATGTTGACTCAGTGTTTAGATATAGGTACCGAGAAGGTGCAGCTCAGTTGTAGAGTGCTTGCCTAACATGAGTAAGGTCCAGGGTTCCATCCCCAGCCCTAAAATATAAGGACTTGAGAAGCCATTTCAGGGTTAAAGATGGAATTCAGAAAGTTGTGGACATGTAGGAGGGGATCTGCTGATGAGGGAGAGATGTTCAAATGAAGAGAATAGATGCTGAGATGAAAAACTGTATCAACTGAGAAATAGAACCCTGGGGCTGGGAAGGCAGCTCAGGGGACAGTGCTGACCTAATATGCACAAAGCACTGCGTTTGACCCCCAGCACTGCAAAGAAAAAGGAAAACAGACCTCTAGGGGCCTGAAAAGAAGCAGTTGGAGCATCCAGAAAGGCTACCAAATTTCTAGATGAAGGACACTAAGTATGATGGTCTAATTACGGGGGTGTAGATGATTGGTGAGGGTTACCAGGGAGTAAGAATTGGAGCTCAGTAATTATGCAGGTACGATTTGAAGCTTAAAATCACTGCATTTCCTCAAATGGAAAGATCGAGAAGATAGCCCACGTAGCTCTATTTTATAGTTCAAAGAGGAAGTCTAGGATAGAAATACAAATATGGGAAACTAGTGCACATATGGTATTCAGAGTAACAGATTTAGATGAGATCAACTTGGAGGAAAATACCAAAAAGGAATGCAGTCTGGACCCAGTGCTGAAGATCACCAACGTTTAGAATGTGAGTCAGACGTAAAGGAGAGCACGACTGGGCTGCTGCTGAGATTAAAGCCAGAACGCTGTGCTATTAGGGCAGCTATGATTAAAAAATATAGTCCTCAAGGAAGAAATGACCCATTGTCTGAATGCTGGAAAACTGAGCAAGATGAGAATGGAAATGAACACTGCACTTGGCCCAAGAAAGCTCGGCGGAGAGGAAGAGATGCAAGCCCAATTTGAGCGGTTTTGGAACTGAGCAGAAAGCAAGAAAGCGTGACCAACACATAGACTATTTTTTAAGGGGTGGTCAGCAAGGAGGAGCAGAAATGAAGCAATGGGTGAAGGGTGGGAGGAGATGTAGAGTTGTGGGGATCTAGCCTTCAAGATAAAGAATACTGCCTAGTGTGGCGGCACATGCCTAGAATCCTCGTACTCACGGAGGCGGAGGCAGGAGGACCACAACTTTGAGCCCAGCCTGAGCAACTGAGCTACTTTGTGAGGCTCTGTCTCAAAGGTAAACTTAAAAAATAAAGCAGTCCTGAGTTCAAAACCCAATACCACACACACAAGGGAATCTGACAGTACATTTTTATAACAGTGAGAATAATCCACTAGAAAGACAAATATTATGTAAAGCATAAAAGGAATGATTAAAAGGACTAGGATCTCAAGAAAAAATGGACTTTGGCAGAACTGAGTCCTCTTCCATCTTTTCTACAGGAAAGAAGGAGATGCTAGTTACTTATGACATAAACAGCAAGAGTCATCTGATGACTATAATTTTTCTCAGTGACAGATGAGAGGAGATCTTCTACTGGGAAGAGAGGAAAGAGTAATGGAATCTCTGAGGGGCAAGCAGCCAGAGAAAACTGTCATCCCGTAGAGGAGAAAAGTAAACTTAGGAGGGTAACAAGGATAACAATTTTTTATGTATATTAGTGTGATTTGGTCTTCTGCATTTCCATAGATGTGACCTTCTGTCTAGTCAGAGGCATACAGCTGCAGAGGAGTAGAAGAGATGTCCAGGGCCTGGGAGGGTGGAGAATAGACCCTTCAGCAGAAGTAGAAAGCAAGCAGTCATTGCCAAGCTGAATCCCTAAAAGCATAAATGTAAAAGCAACCTTTGTCAAGAGAAGAAGGATTTTCTAAATTCCTTAAACTCAGTATATTGAACACCAGTCTGGTTGGTTTACTTATCAAGTTTATCATTAGTGAGAAGGCACGGGAGAGGGGACAGGAAATGTCCTGCCATCCAGGAAGGGGAAAGGGCCCACTAGCTCAGCCTGAGCGGCTGTGCACAGAGGAGCAAAGGAAGCGGCAACACCTCTGTCTTTCCTCCCTCTGGGGCAGCAACTGCCATGGTGAGTGTGATGCAGAAGCTTTCTGACCAATGCAGAGGCCCCACTTGCACTAGGGCTGGCAGAGCCCAGGGACTTGGGCTGCTGGCAGAAGTGCCCATTTGTCTCAGCACCATGTCCAGTAGCTACACACCACTACCAGTTCCTTCAGGCTGACGTGGAAGCAAATGGATATAAAGGCGCTGAGAGGGCTGTATGACCAGAAGAAACAGCGCCGGCAAAAAAGGGACCAAGTGTATGAGGCGTGGGCACCCAAGAAATGGCCAAGATGCAGACTTCAGAAGCAGAGGCCCACACAGAGCCCCAAAAGGCCACAGAGGACCAGTCACACCAGTGGTTCCAGTGCACAGGACCAACTGTCAGCGAAGAGACGCGCCCCTCCTTAGCAGGGGTCCAGAGTTCGTTCCATGAGTCAGAGGTTTCATCGTCCTCAATCATAAAAGCAAGTAGGCTGTCACAGAATAAAGAGCCAGAGAGAGTGAAGAGATTTTGGAAGACCAAACACCTCTAAGTTGCCCAAGGGGATCTCATGTTGTGGTTCCATTTATTAAATTTTATATTTAGGCTTCTCCAACCCTACTGCCTCTCCCTGACTTTCAACTTCTGCCTCTGCTCTTCTAAATAAGTGACATCTGGAAGGGAGTGATCACAACAGTTATAGAAAGTAAGTAAACCCTGCCGGGTTGGCTTTTGTTTTTGTTTGCTTGCTGCTTTTTCAAATCAGAGCTGCAGTGTATAAATTTTGACCCAATAACCAGAGAAAGAAAGGCAAAGAATGTTTAGATTGTGGCTGAGTCCATGTGAAGTTTGAGATCATGAAATTTAAGTTGTTTGTCAGCCTTATTGCATGAATCCTTTTCCCCAAACTGTTCGTGGAAGGGAGGTGGTCAGGTTCAGTTAGTGTTGAGTTTTTCTCAGTCAAATATGAAGGAGGAAAAGGGGGCAGCGGGAGTTAGTGCATTAGCAAGGGAGTGATAGCAACGATGGGCCATGACATTATGCTGGACAAGAAAGGAAATGAGGACAGCAGGGACTGATGGATAGGACACATAGGGTCCAGGGACTGCAGGCCTCTATGATGTTGAAGAATTGTTGCTGTCAGTGAACTAGAACAATTGAGCTGGAAGAGTAAGGGATGGGAGGATCCACGAAATGGGATAGAGATTTCAAAGGTATTATACACGTGCATCATTTACCAAGTACATTCACATGATGTAATAGTATGTATTTAAGTATTTCTGCCTAGAGGGAAATACAAATGTAAAGAAATGACAAAAATTCAGAAAATTATTTAAAACATTTAATAGAAAAATCAACATTCAAGTACACTAGAGAAATTTAGAACTAACCATATAAATGTCAACACTCAAGTGCTAATTACAAATCGACCTTTTCTTTTCATGGATGCAGATCTCCTAATAAAATAAACCACATTTTTTATCAAGTTACTTAGTTACTTACTATTTGATGAATTAGTAGAAGTTATTTGAACCAGTTTAAAAAAAATCAGCAAATATTTTCAAGTTAGACATCACTCTACAACTAAATTAAATTTGAAAAATTTTAATCTGAACACCTAGACTTGAAGATCACCAAACTAAAGGATTGCAAGTCCCGCCACTGAAACATAATGATCAACATTCTCATTTCTCCCCATCTCCCCAGAACTGAAGTCATCACAGAAGAGTAAGACACCCCTGCCATTGGCTTCCTGCGGCTCAGCATCTAGACCAGTTTCTAATAGCTTTGTCCATGTCGCTACAGAATGCAACCACTGCATATCTTGAAAGAGGAAGTATTATTATATCGTTATATTTGGAATCCAAGATATTCAGAAGCTGATCTACACACCCATTACTAAAAGTGAAAATACATTTAGTCTAATGAAACAACCTGCTAGCAAAATCAGTGAAAGAGATGGGCTTGTGTAATTCAAGTTAAAAAATAATGTTTTAGTTTGAGATACGTAGTAAACTCATGAAAGTGCCCTCTTTTTAACTTTGTTTAAATCAAGGACCACAATGAACAGGACAAAAGCCCACTCTGATCTTCCCATTATGCTAAGCCAGCCTAGCACTCCAGAATGATTTGAATTTCAATACCTTTGGGCAGCACAAGCCCCTCCGAAGTTCCCACAGTCTAGTTTGTGTTTTCAGTCCCTTAACTCCATTTCTTCCCGGTGAGTGATCTTTAATCTGTGACTTCTGGTCTGTGTCACTGTATTTTTGTATAAAGTGTACTCAAATTATATCGTTCTTATTTTCATATTTAAAATATTAAAGCAATTCTGGGTTTTAAATTTAAGCCACTCTTTTTCAATTTAAAAGTGTCCAAAATATTTCATTCTTTTCTAATGACTGTCTGACCTGAATTCCTTAAATAAACACATTATTGCCAAAGATTTGAGAAGACAGCTACTTCTTAAGTGTTTTCCAGTTTCAGTCACAAAGGACTTGACTCATTTTTGCTCACATTTGAAAATACATGTGTATATGTGTGTGTGCATGTGTGTGTGTGTATGTATGTATATGTGTATGTACGCATGTATATGTGTATGTGTTGTGTATATAGATATAAAACTTTCCTAGGTTCAAATTCCTTGAGGCATAACTCAAACTTCACATGAGGCTCAGAGTGTAGTAATTAGCAGTCTGCTGCTTACATTTGCCGATATATTTGTACAAACATATGTTGGCATTCGGTTCCATATCAACTACACATCAAAGAAGGACGCTGAGGAAGAATTATTCCACCTCAGGGCTGGATTAGTGTCTCTGCCTGAAATAGGCCTCATTTGAGGACTTGGTTTGGGGGAAATTAAAGAACCAGCATGGCCTGGGTATTGGAGTGAATCCATTAACAAAAGGCTGGGCTGGATATTTCTGACATTCTTTTTCCGGCCCTGCTACTAAGAACCTGGGGCAAGTAGTAACCTCTTTTATCTTCTCTCTGCCTGTCTGCAAAAGCGGGCCCCTATATTTCTTTCCCACCACCCCACAGGAGGATGGGCATGTTGAGAAACCTCACTTTAGAAAAGTGGTTAATTCTTTCTGCTGACATCCTCTTTCAGGCAGAAACCTTCAAGTCACCTAGATCCACACCATCCACTCCTCACTGTGGAGCTTACAGCCAAGAGTATCCCACGGAGCAGGCCAGGTAGCAGAGAATGAGAAAAGCTACTGAATCTCTCCGCGCAGAAAGGCAAGCTTCCTTTTTATTACTATGAACCTTAATAGCACTACTGCCAAAATAAGCCCACATATTTTGCAAGAAAATCAAGTATTTTATAATATTAGCATTGTCAGTACCCAAAGTTCTATTCACATTTCCCCTCACTTGACTCTCCTGGCAACTTTGAAAGTATGTGTAATAATTCCCATTTTGCATATAAGGCCACAAGATATTAAGTGATGTTAAGATCACACTGTTATAGAAAACAGATCAAGTAGGGAAGAAACAGCACAGAGAAGGTTTAGGAGGTAGTTTATTTACACCAGTGGGCTTGACTGGGATCTCTCCCAAAGGTCAGGCCTGTTGGAGAGGTCTTGCATCTTCTATAAGAAGAGCAAGGTAGTGGTACAAAGGCAGATTTGGTGCATTATGATTAGGGGGATTGAGTAACATCATGGGTTGCTATGGGAGTTTAAATATCCCAGGTTACATTGTAAGGCCATCATTTATACAAAGCATGAGTTATACAAAGGAAGAAATGTCCTATTACACTTTACATTGCAAGGCCATCAGTTATGCTAAGGCAATAGAGACAGGGGTTACACAAAGAAAGAAATGTTCTGTTATCGGGCCTGCCAGACATGTCTGCTTGGTCTTGGCTTTCATCCTAGGCAGGCTTTCATTTAAAATTTAAATTTCCCCCTTTATTTCCCCTTATTTTTAATTAATTAGAAAAATTGTTTTCAGACACTGGTATTTAAGGGTGTGTGGGAGGTACTGGACCTCAGGGTCATTTGGAGGCTAATACTGTTTATTGATTTTTTTAATAAAGGAGGTGAGCCAATTTTACAAGCAAAGTCCTATTAAAAGTATGAGGAGGAGGCCTGTCAGTGGCCCTAAGAGAGCTCCAAGCTATGGCTCACAGTTTCCCAGGGAGCTCCACTAAAAGCTACCTGTTTGCCTGTCTCAACCCCACTGGTTTATCTGTTCTTGTGACTGGTGGGTAGTTTTCCTAACAACACCAGATTCGTTAGCACAGTACAGTATCCTTCTAAGAACAAGTAAGTGCCCCTTGTTGGACCATAAGGAGATCTAATGCCCTGCAATTTTAGAGAACCACCACGGCTATGGAATCAACTTGGTCTTAGAGTGTGTTGAGTGCTGCTCACACTGCTGTAAAATCATCCTCTATCTGTATGCCCAATTGTAAGTATTGTTGTTGGCCCATGCCCAAGGCACTGACACTAAGGGTTAGATTCTCTATTACTACTATTCCAGCCAAAATTGGGAGTATAACCGGATCATATTTTTGGCAGGGCTGGTGAACATATATGGGGCCCTGATGACCTAAGTAAACAGAAAGACCAGGTACAAGGTAGATGAGTGCACAGATGCTTATGTGTGCCTGAAAACACCCTATGGTTCCCATCAAATCAAATAAAGAAGGTTCCATAAGGGGCCATCAGGGGTCTTGAGGTAGCAATCAGAACATTCACACAGTCAGCTGAGATGTTTGGTCCCGTAAAGGAACCCAGGAGGCAGATGACATTCCCCCATGCCTCCGCTGGAAGGCGCTGGAGTAAGGGACCAGGGGTACAAGTAGAATTAAAGTTAGTGCCATTTAGTGTCAAGCCTAACGCATGGTACAAAAGGGCAGTGAGAGGCACACAGAGCCAACAGTCATTTCCCAATTTAGGATTTGCTGCTTGGAGGACCTGATGGATGCTGTTAACTAGGCGTAATATGTTTGGTGTGAGAGGCCCTGTTTGAGACCTACTGGATTGAGGCACCAGGGGTACCAAAGGAAACAATGGTAGCCTCAGCATAGGGATCTTATTGCAGGGCCTGTCAAAAACCTTTTTAAAGATGACTATCATTCCTGGATCCTTTCCCTTATGGCCCATTCGAACACCAATTTGACTGCCTTTTAGCCAGTCCTTGTGATTGGGGTCAGGAATTGCATGTTTTATCAGATTGTAGGTTCCCTGCTGGTAGTTCAGGTTGGATATGGGCTGAGTCAAAAGTACTTTGTCCCAAGTAAAAGTGCCATACCCCAAGAATAAATATTTGGGCAGCTCCAATGAGGACGGGAGAAGTTGTTTAGATCCCAACAGCAGCCCCAGCTGAAAAGTTCAGTCAGCTGATCCCATCCAAGACAGACATATTTGTTGTAGGTTCAATACTATCATTCCCAATTTAAGCCTGAGGAAAAGGGGCTGGTTATGTTGGAGCAGGCATAAAAATATAGAGACACGATATCCTGAGAGGGGTCCTATCTGGCTTGGTTAAAGATTTTATAGTGCCAATCAATTGCATGGCAAACGTGGGCTAAGCAAGCTGAGTAGGAGCAGCTACAGGTTGGTAGTGGTAGTCATATTGACCCTAGGAAAAGCAGTTCAGAATACACAATCCAGTGGTAACAGCAGTGTGAAAGATAATGAAAGTGACCTCATGGGGGACTTTCCAATTCCCTGGGACACTGCCCAAAGCCACAGGGCAAACACTGAGATTAACAAGAGGAGAGGACAAGAAACCAAACTGGGTAAAAGAACATGAACCAATCAGGGCAGATGCTCTGGTGTACAGTGTCTGTCCAGCTTCAGTCATGTGTAGACACATCAGCTTTCAGAGTGACAAGAGAGGGGCTCTGAGTGTGCTCTCTCCTCAGAGTTGTCTTCATGGGAGCTGACTCATCCAGGTAGGCTTCCTAGAAGTCGTCTGGGTGATCTTTCTTGATCCAAGAATGACAGATCCATGGCTGGATCTCAGAAACCTGTATTGCAATGGAAAAGATCAAAACAATTATGTAGAGGCTCTCCAGGTAGATTGGAGGGCTCTTTTTTCCAATCTTTTACCCACAGTAGATCTCCTGGATTGAAAGTGTGTGTGGCTGTCCCTGTGGGGATGACTATCCTTTCAGCTATAGTCTCCTGTATTTGAGAAAAGATTTTCCTAATTATGTAAGTTGTTCCTGCAGAAATATGTTATCTAGTTGATGTAGGTCTCTGTGGAGGCCCCTAATTATGAGTGGGTGTCTCCCATACAAAACTTTAAAGAGTGTATATCCGGTGAGCCATGATAGGTTTCATATCTTGAGTAGGGCTATGGGAAGCAAATCTATCCACAGTGCCTAGGTTTCTTGGTGATACTTAGTCAAATTGACTTTAAAGTCCCTTTCATTCTCTCAATTTTTCCAGAACTTTGTGGCCTGTATCCTTTATGTAAGTTCCATTTGATTTTTAATGCTTTAATTAACTTCTGGGTTATTTGTGCCACAAAGGCACATCCATTATCACTGCCTATAGTTTGGGGCAGCACATATCTAGGGATAATTTCGCTTAATAATACTCTAAAGACTTCAGTGGCTTCTGTTTTAGTGGGAAATGCCTCTTACCACCCAGAATAAGTACAAACAAGTACCAGGTGATACTTGTAGCCTCTACCTGGCTTGACCTCTCTAAAATCTATTTGTAGGTCTTCAAATGGGGAAAGTCCAGCATGTTGGATACCAGGTGGGGGATTAGGCCCTGATGTGGATTCAGTCCTGGAAAAGGTTTGATATCCATAATAGGCACAGACCAAGTCTAATTTTGGAATATAATAGTAGCATCTTAGAAGCTGATTCATAGCAGCTTTTCCCCCATGGGTGATATCATGATGGTGTTTTACCCAGGCATATGTCCAGTTCTATTATCATCTGATCACCCAGTAAAGTCCAAGCACCATTTGGGCACATGTAAGCCCCTTACTCTTCTTCTCATTTAATTTCTCCCTTGGAGTAGCAGAGGAGCCCACTGTGGAGACTGAAAACAGTTTTAGGGGACATTTCATGTTTGGTTTCCAGATTTTTGTGTCAAGTCATTTGTGCCCCAGGTAGGGCCTCCTGCTGCCAATTTAGAGACTTTCTCTGCTTTATGTTTGCCAAAAGTGACAGTGTCTTTTGTTTTTAGTGTCCTTCACAAGGGATAATGACCACCTTAGATTTCCAAATTGCAGCCTGGAATTGAGAAATTTTATCCTTATTTTTAATTTTTTTTCCTTCTGCTGTTAGAAGTCCGTGTTTCTTGTACAGCATTCCGTGGACATGAACAGTGGCAAAAGCATATCTTGAGTCAGTGTAGATGTTTACCTTTTTCCCTTCAGAACAGTTGAAAGCTTGTATTAAGGCCCATAATTCAGCCCAACTAGTTTTGGGGAACAGGCCCAGCTAGGAGCACCTCTTCCATAGTAAGGACTGCATTGTTGGCCTGGCATTTTCAATTCTTGACTGAGCAACTTCCATCTATGAACAGGGTGTACTCAACATCAGACAAAGATTCCATCTTCAGATCTGGCTGGCTCACAAAAGCTCATCAGTTAAAACAAGACAGTACTATATAGGGTGCCAAACTCAGAGGGCAGAAAGGTGGCTGGGTTAATGGCACAGAATTCTTGTATTGACCAGTAGTCCCCATTTGTTTTGTTTTTGTTTTTGTTTTTTTTCACAAGGAAAAGAAGAGTATTCCAAGGCATCCGGCAGTCTACCAGGATTCTGAATTGCCTCAGGCAGGAGATGTGGGACTGGATGCCAAGTAGGACTTCTCTTGACAGGATATTGCTTATCAGCAACAGGCATTACAGTGAGACAGAGGTCAATCACCAAGGGGGCATCGTTGATTGTAAGCCCTGGAGGTGGGTCTTTTGCCCATACTTCTGAAAATAAGTCTTTCAGAACTTCAGGGTAAGGATTGTCAGGTATTTCAGGGTGATATAAGCCTGAAAAGAAATCATTCTTCTTCTCAGTATACAGTCAGAGTCAATGTCAAGTTTGGAGCTGAAGGCCCAAGAGTAAGGGAAGCTGGCTGATTTGGAGTGAAAGAAATGGTCACTTCCAGCTTGGAGAGGAGGTCATGTCCCACAAGAGGACTAGGGTGCTCAGGTATGTATAAAAATTCATGTTTGATGAAAGTGTCCACCAATCTCATAAGTCCTTGTCTGACAGAATTTCTTTTCAGAGGGCATTCCCATGGCACCAATAACTTGGATTCACCAGGAGATCAAAGGAGCAGAAGGATGTGCTACAAGTGAATGTTTAGCCCCACTGCTCACCATGAAAGACTTAGGATTTACCCCAGTTCTGGCAATGACCATGGGCCACTGGAGTGCAGTCTAATGGATCCCAGCCTGTCCTATTCATTGTCATCAAAGAGAGAGAGAAGAGACTCAGGCTGAGATGGCTCGAGACAATCAGGTTTCTTTGTATCCTGTAGTTGGAGGGGGCATTTATTATTCAGTGTTCAAATTGTCTGCAGAGAGCTCATTAGTCAGCCACCAGGACAGAAGATTTATCACTAGTTTTAGGTTGTGAGGCTTGTGGGCCCCTCTTTTATTGTTTACTATGGTATGACTGGCCTTGGCAGGATACTTCCAGGAGAGGCTTTCCTAACACTGCAATCAGAAGAACAGCTTTCCACTGAGTTCTGTGATCTGCCCCATGTTATTGGTTTTTTCTCTCAGTTCATGAAAACCTTTTGAGCAATCTGAAGTAACTGGGTGGCATTCATACCAGCAAAGCCATCAACATTTTGGAGTTTTCTTCTAATGTCAGAGGCTGACTGTGCAATGAAGGCAGCTGTTATGGTTGATACATTGTGTCAACTTGTGGAGTCTAGAGGTTTGGCTGAGTGATTCAGCAGGAAGCCAGGGTGCTTACTTTGTATACATCCTGAGCCTGTGGAAGAGGAGGGCATGGACATTGTGTGAGAGCTACATGCCCTCTGGGTGGAGGTAGGCTGTTTACAATGTAAGGGAAGAAAAGAGGCTGCTTGCAGCCATTCCTCCTTTTTGTTCTTGTGGTTTTTGCTGTGTGCTGCTGCCATGAACAGTTTGCCCTGTGCCATGTGCCACTCTGCCTCTGAACCAGCCAAGTATGGACTGAGACCTCCACGAACTGTAAGCTAAATAAACCTTTCCTTCCTTCATTTTTGGTGCTGGGTATTTTGTCTCAGCAAAGAGAAAAGTAACCAAGACAGCAACCTTGCCCATCTGCTGAGTTTAAGGTGCCTCTGTATCAAAGGGTGTATAGACCCAATAGACTTCACAAAGTCTCTCACAAAATTTGGCTGGACTGCTATTGGGTTTTTGAATTAACTACAGTAATCTTAGACATGTTCATTGGCTTTTTGTCTCTTTCTTTGAGCCCTACAAGGAGGGTTATTTGGTACTTATCTAAGGTCTCATTGCCTTCTGTCATATCATAATCCCAGTTTGGATGCACGGACGTGAGGGGGGGGGCTGGACTGTGTTCACCCAAGAATCAGGATCAACCACAGTAGTGGAGACTTTTGATTTCAACCAGGCTTGTGCTCCATATAGAATGCAGGAGCATTCTTGAGTATTAAACAGGGTCAAAAGGTGCAGCCTCACTCCCCACACACATCGGGTGAGGTTTCAGACCAAGGTTCCATGCAGTGCTCTGCCTTGGCCAGACCTGGCTGCAGCAGCTGTTCTTGGATCAGCAGTGGATGCATGGAGCCCAGCTGGACAGCTTGGGACCTGTGAATGTACAGAGGAGGCAAGTTGGACTCAGAGGTCTTCAGGTAGGATGGAGTAAAGTTTCTCTGATTTAGGGCAGCCTGAGAGGGTTTCAGAGAGGTTCAGCAATTTGTTTTGATGACTAGGATAGTCCTTTTGTCATTCAGGGCACAAGCACAGAGCCAAGACAGCATGCTTTGTCACAGGATAAACCAAGAATCAATATAAGGGATCTGGTCAAGGTGGCCAATCTTCGGGTGAGTTATTCCAGACTTGCTGGATAGTCTCAACATTAAGACTTCCATCAGGAGGCCAATCTTGATACAGGTCTGCCTAGTCAATCTCAAGAAGGCAGGGAGCCATTGGGGTTTTATTTTTACTGTGCAGCAATCAGAGAATCCTCTTCTGAAGATTTTTAGTGTACAATCTAGGCTCATGGGTTTATTCTGGTTTACATCCATTCTATCTCCCTGCAGTGTACATGATATACCCTTGAATGGTGGTGCAACAGAAAAAGGTTGAGTGTCTCTCAGAGAGAGACCATTGAGGTACTCAACTGGCCACATGCCTCTGGACAATGTTGGGACCATCCAGACTATGGAGAAGTGTTAGTAGGTTTTCCATTCTGTCCCTATTAGACACATCCTCAGAACCACAGGTTAGGGCCCAATCAAGCTTTGTAGCTTTGAGGTCCTGAAGGGGCCTTTCAGTATGGACCACAGGTGGAACAGCCTACTGTTTTTTATGTCCATTACAAACAATCACATGTGACTGACTGACAGACTGACTGAGGTGCCCCTCCAGGGTCTTATCTCATCTAAAGACCTGACCCAACTGTGTCCTTTCCTCCTCATCAGCTGGTGACCTAAGCAGTGAGCATGGTGCTCCCAGTCAGGGAACCAAAAAATGTTACAGAACACAGAACAAACAGGGAAGACGCATCACAGAGAAGGTTTAGGAGGCAGTTTATTTACACCAGTGGGATTGACTGGGATCTCTCCCAAAGAGTCAGCCCTGCTTGAGTTTTGGGTTTTTTTTAAGAAGAGCAAGGGAGAGGTACAAAGGCAGATTTGGTGCATTATGACTGGGGGAATTGAGTGACATCATGGGTTGCTATGGGAGTTTAAATATCCCAGGTTACATTGTAAGCCCATCATTTATACAAAGCATGAGTTATACAAAGGAAGAAATGTCCTATTACACTTTACATTGCAAGGCCATCAGTTAACTAAGGCAATAGAGACAGGGGTTACACAAAGAAAGAAATGTTCTGTTATCGGGCCTGCCAGACATGTCTGCTTGGTCTTGGCTTTCATCCTAGGCAGGCTTTTATTTAAACTTTTAATTTTTCCCTTCAATACTACTAGTGTAAATTATAAAATCAAAAATTTAACTGAACTTTAAAACAAATCCAGGTAACTTAACTATTCTGTCCAGCTTGGTCTTGAGGTCTAATCATCATAAACCGATCAAGAATATATTGTAATGGGTCTAGGGCTGTAGCTTGGTAGTAGAGCACTTGCTTAGCATGGCAAGGCTTCAGGTTCAATCACCGGTAGAACAACAAAAGAAAAGGAAGGAAGGGGAGCAGAGAAAGCAATGAAGGAGAAGCCAAAGCAGGAGGAAAAGGAAAAGAAAGAGGGGGAGGAAGAGGAGGGGAGGAAGAGTGTGTTGAAGCAGTCTCTTAGCAATTTAGAAAATCACTCTACTAAATCTTCAGAAGTTTTGTCTTTATTAAAAATAAATTACATAGGTATGCAATTAAGTAAATTACACTCAAATCAAAGGTAAGAAATCTCCAAACCAGTTATGTGATAATTGAATCAGCACAATTTCAGAAAGATTTTCTATGGTAGTCTCAGCTACACTTTCTGGAGATGTAATGCTCCCCATCAAATGCTGGAAATGTACATTGTAAAATCTGGCTATTTCATTTATCCATTGCTGCATAATAGATTTTCTCAAAACCTAGTGAATTAAGAAAAACAGTGTTAATACAGTTCCTAACTTTTTTGAGCTAAGCATTCCATCAAGGCTGGGCCAGACCACTTGCATCCTCTGCATTCACCAAGTGAGGCTGCAGATGCTCTGGGTCATCTGAGATGCCTTCACACACACAGCTGGTGCCTTTGCAGATGTAGTTAGAAGGCTGATCTCTGGGACTGGGCACTTCTGGAACTGGAGATGAGAGTGCTAACACATGCCTCCTGCAACCGGTTCAAGGTAGTCTAGCTTAAGGGAAATTAAAGGCTCTTGGAAAAGATATTTTAAGAGACAAAAAGGATTTATGGCATGAAGTCTCAAACTGGCCCAGCATCATTTCTGCCATAGTGCAGCCACCAAGCCTGCCTGGGTCAAGGGGAGCAAACACAGATACTACCACCGGAGAGTCAAATAATTTCTACAACTAGAAATCAACCAAAGTATTAATATTTACTCTATTTATATCATGTTTATATTTTTAAAGTCATTATCCTTTAGAGATGTGTTCTGTAATGCCTATAAATGAAAAAATATTTAAATATTTTAAAGAATATTTCAAAGAATTCGTATGTAGGAGTAAGTGGGCCAGGGTATAGATAAAATAAGATTGACCATGAGTAGATATTGTTAATGCTGCATGATGGCTGACTAGGGTCCCATTATCCTAGTTACAAATGAGCTTCTCTATATTGAAAAACAAATTAAAAGAAAAAAGTATTGAATTATAACTCAAAGTGACAAATTAATATCTATAAGTACACATTAATATAAATGAGGAGAACAAACAAATTTCCTATACAGAGTTTCAAACAATATGTCCAGACACTCCATCCTCCTGGAGGTGGAAAATGACTGCATTTCTTAAGTATGAGCCATTTATTGTGGGTTATTCACATGAAGAATTTTATAATGGAGAAAACTTACAAACACATGTCCATAGTCTGGACCATCCAGAGCCAGGTGAATGGGGCAAGTCAGTAGTGATAAATTCCGCTGATCATATGCACCCTTCACATGAGCTGATGAGAATGGCGCTTTGCCTCAGCAGCCACCAACCCCTGAATCTCAACCTAATCATAACAGAAATGACAGTTTCTTCATCCATTTTGCTGCTACAACAGAATACCAAAGACTGAGTAATGTAGAAGTAACAGAAATTTATTTTTCCACAGTTCTGGAGGCTTGAGAAGACCAAGATCAAGGCACCAGCACGCTTGGTGTCCAATGCAGGTTTCCTCTCTGCTTCAAAGATGGCACCTCCACCATGGTAGAAAATGTAGACACAGAGAGGAGGGGAGATAGGCAGGGATGTGAGGCATGGCTAAGGTGGCATAGCTAGTGTGGCAGACAGCTATAGAAATGAAAATTGCCCTTTGTAAAACCTTTGCAGGGGTACAGCAGTTATTCTTAGACACCTGCCAGCATGTGTTAACTGGAAGGCCCCTAGAACCATGCTCCTTAGCTCACCCTAGCAACGGCTGATCTCAGCAACAAAGGCTAGGACCCTTATTGGCTTAGAACCCCTTAGAGTGGGTAGAAAAAGGAGTCCAGGTTAAGAAGTTCCTTGGAGCACTCCCTACCATGTCATTTGTTACTTAGCTTTAATTCCACCTTCATCATAGTATGACTAAACCTCTGCTCCACACTCCTTTCATCTCTGAGTTCTTCATTCTGTGCTGGAGGAATCTTTGATTTTGAGTCAGCCTTGCCCTGCTCTTGTGTCAAAGTGAGGACATGGATCATAGGAATGGGTGGTGGGTGGACCCCTAATTCCCCAGACCCCCACTTGATGCAACAAAATGATACAGAAGTCCAGACACAAAGCTTCAGACCATAGCAGGTAAAAGCAGAGAAAATTACGGTATGAGATGGAATTTTGTTAATCATCATGAGCCAAGGCTTCTTCATTACTTGTTACAAATATACTCTACTAATAAAGATGTCAATAATAGAAAAAGTGAGATACAGGCTGTATAGGAACTGTCTTACTATCTTTGCAATTCTTTTACAAATCAAAAACTATCCTGACATTAAAAGTTATTTTTAAAAATTATAAACTGGTTCTGCAGCCTTGATGGAAATCTGACAGGATCTTGGGTTTTGAAGCAGTTTCTCCAACCCCTACAGAGGAGGCTTAGAATTAACTACAGAAACCTGCACTCCAGCCCACCCTAGATGCTGCCAAATCTAGTTATTAGATGAAAAGAGATAACAACTAGATCCAGGAGCAGCAGGACAAGTTTGTAGTCCCAGCTCTTTGGAAGGTGAAAGCAGGAAAAAAACTTGAGCTCACAAGTTCAAAACCAGCCTGGGCGAGACCCTGTCACCTTAAGAAACATTTTTTTTTAAATGTATTTAAGAGAGAGGAAAGAGATCTGACTAAAAAAGTTGGGTTCTTTTCATACCTCATGTACTCCCATGTGTCAATGCATTTCTAGCCTATAACACAAAACAATACAGAATAAAGAAATAATGCTTCCTAAGTAAACAGCAGAGATACTGAGGATGGTGTCAGTTACAAAGTAAAGAATATTCAGAACTATATCAATTAGTGCTTACCAGAGAAACAGATTTAATGCAAGATGTACAAACACATAAGGAATTACAAGATTAGCTTAAAATGGCTGCCACAGAATTGATGTGGAAGAGTGCAAAAGGGCCATTTCACACTGGGGATCCCAAGTATCCTGTTGAAGGCCTTGGAGCTCCCTGCAGTGTGCTGTGCGAGTCCCTGTGAGGAGGCTGAACCATTTATGGTGGAAGGATGAAGGGTCAGCACTGGAGGCAGAAGGCTAAGGACAATGCTCAAGGTAAAAGCAAAGACTGAAGCTCCTCTGAAGAAACAGAGGCAATCTTTCTGTCTTCATTTCTCCTTTTCTGCTTCTCACCATTCCCCTAGGGCAGGTCTTCTGTCTTCAGTAAATCCCCTCAGCCACACTCAGAACTATGCTGATCCGATTTACTTGAGTGTTTTTTTACCCACGTTGACACAATCAGTTAACTATCCTAATGACACATTAAAAAATTAATCTATTCTCCAAAGTATTAAAAGTTCAAGAGTTTTGTAGAACAAAGAGAATGTTTCTTGGCATTCTGGCAAGAAATAATTCCCTTCCAGGTATAAAGATTCATTTTAAAGAAGTCTTACCAATGCCACACATCCTCTAAAAATAGGTTCCCATTGCAGTTTACTTAGTTCCAGGAGAACTGTCTTGACTCCAGAACGTTTAGCTTGCAATTACAAGGGCACTATGGACGACCACTCTTGTCATTATGAAAGAATCAGAGCCTGCTCGCTCCACATGGCAGAAATCCCTAACATTTTTGTCATGAGAGACTGGTTTCATGGAAGACAATTTTTCCACAGTCTGGGGTAGGGAGATATTTTGAGGTTCTTTTTTTTTTAGTATATGTGTGCAATACATAATAATTATACTCCCCAGTGCTAGCATCACCACCTCAGCTTCACCTGAGATCACCAGGCATTAGATTTTCATAAGGAGTAACAGCCTTGATTTCTTTTATGCACAGTTCCCAGTAGGGTTCAAACTCCTATGAAATCTAATACCATGCTGTTCCAAAAAGAGGATGAGCTGAAGTAATAATTTAAGCAATAAGGAGCAGCTATAAACACAGATGAAGCTTCACTGACTCCCTCATAGCCCAATTCTTGCTGTGTGGCACTGTTCCTAACAGACCATAGACTGGTACTCCTTGCAGAGCCCTCCCTTAAAGTATCGTGGATAAGCATCTGTAACCATCACTCCTGACCAAACTATCAGGTCACCTGGTCAAGAAAGACTTCTCAGGCAGAAATTATATTTTGCTTTCATTATGAGTTTCACCTGCCCCTGGACTCATTCCTCCAGTGGTGTCTAAGAGGACAACGTCCAAATCCATCCCAAGCTCAGACTTCCAGAACCACACCCTGGAGAGTACCTAAATCATCTGCACATGTTTTCTGTCCTTGGTCATGTGGCTCCAAGGCAGAAATGGCATGGTGGAAGGGGCTGGGCAAGGAGAGCTGCCTTCATCATGGAAGCTAGGAAGCAGAGAGAGAAGGGAAGAGCTGCTGGGTCCCACACCCAGTGACCTGCCCCTTCTGATCAGGTGTAACCTTCTCACAGCACATTCTTCTACAAATGCACTGTGGGTTCACCTGCTGGTGAGTATACACCCAAATGATCCAATCACCTTCCAAAATTCCAACTTCCCAACACATAAGTCTCTGGGAGACATTTTAGATCCAAACCATGACTTCCATGCGTAAGATTGTATCAAATTTGTGATAAGTACAATGATCTCTTACTCACATAATATTGCAAGAATGTGTGGTTGGCCAAGTGTACACTGGACAAGTGGTGCAGAAACAGCTCAGAAGTATTGTTAGTTGACTTTAAGATCAAGCACCATGTTCAGTTTCTGCTACATGCAGGAAACCCAGGTCCCATCAGAAATGCCCAAGCAGTTTCTTTCCCTTTCACAATCATCTATTGTAATTTTTGGATCTTCTTTACTCTTTCAGTCTCTCACACTAGGGAGACAATATGATGTTTACACTGTAGGTCTGACTTATTGCACTTATGAATATGATCTCTAATTGCATCCATTTACCTATAAAAGCCTCGAGTTTCTTTCTTTACCGCTGAGCAACACTCCACTGTATAAAAATACCACATCTTTTTTATCCGTTCCTCAGTTGATGGGCATTTGGGTTGTTTTCAATATTTAGCTATGACAAATTGTGCTGCTATAACCATGGGTGCACATATATCACTGTGGTATAAGGTTTTCAAAAGGAAAGAAACCACTCAAAAGAAAAGGACAACTGGGATGGGGGAGGGAGAAAAGAAGGAAAGGAAAAATTTTTAAAAGAATATATATGTACACAAACAAGATAACTATGATAATTTCATTACTAATCTCTATTAGTTCATTGAAGGGAACAATTAGTGCTTATATTGTTTGATCAATTTTACATGCTTATATTTTATAATCTGAGCAACTATTTTGAAGATAACAATATGCAATATAATAACCATTGTTAATTTCCTATCATTTTGTTTTGAAATTCTGTATCATTTTTAGTGGCTTTTTTCTTTATTTAAAATAAAAAATTGAAAACATAGTCATGCATTCAAAGGAGGGGTAACCTACCATTCCTGAAAATAAGTAACTAAAAGAAAGTATACTCATAAATTGCCAATATAGGTTTATCACCTAGATTCAATTTGCTATACTTTCAATTAAGTTGCATCAGCAGCTTCTAATTGCAGGTCTATAGGCTTTAATAACTCTAGAGAATAGTCTAGTGACCCAAAAAAACCTCTCATTACCTAATGGCACTTAATTGGGGACCCCCAGAAGGCACTCAAGAATATATTGTTCCAGAAGCTACTCAACAAGGCAGACATGAAGTGAAATCCAAAGAAATTGTTTCTCTAAGTCATGATGCAACAGGAACCAGAATAAAAACTGGCAGGCGTGGGTACACAAGATTGATGACAGATAATCATCTGCATTTACCACTTTGATGGAATCTTAATTATGCTTCCCTTGCTAAAGAGGGATAGACTGAGTATAATACATAAAGACGCACCTAATTGACATGTTTAAAGTATTTGTTTTAGAACAGCACAGAAAATGGGCATCTATCTACCAATTGAGTCAGTAAAAGAAATTTTACTAATCCAAATGAATGACTTTTCCTAAATGTGAGCTTTTCCATTGGTGATAATTAATTTTGATCTTGCAGAAACAGCTTCTGTTTTTAAGGGAAGAAATCTCTTTAGAAAGCTTTTAGCTTTACTGGGAAAATCATTGCATGGACATTTATAGTTCCTGTGTACAGACCCAACTTGGGTTACTTGGCGCAGGTGGCTTAATAGAGAACCACAGAGACTTCCGGGAAGATGGCGACCAGGTGAGCAGCAAAGGAGCGATCCTCCTTGATAAACACCACCGGCTCGAGACAGACTTGACGAGCGTGAATGCCGGGACCTCGGCTGGGAAGATCAAACTGAACGTGTTTCTCTGAGCTGCCGGGGGAGATGCGGTAGGGCGGCCCAAACTGCCGTGGCGAGACGCGGGAAAGCCCCAGACGCTGGGAGCCGGGAACGCTCTGCGCGGGTAGGGGCCTTGGCTGGGTCCAAGAGCCCTGGGGGCCACAGCTAACTCGGTCCCTCCCGCCTCCCGGCGCAGCTTTCCAGCGACTCCCGACAGAGATCGGCTTTTTAGCAGCGTCAACGCCCGGCAGTCTCACATTTCGCGCGCATCGGGCAGGCTGCGCAGCCTAGGAGCGGAGCATCCCGCTCCCTCCCCCAGACCCGGAGAGCGCGAGGAAACAAGTGGTTGTGAGCAGCGGATCGCGAGCATAGCACAAAAAACTGGCACCTTGGAACCTTCCTGCCTGCAGGGACTCCGAAAATTGGTGAGCTATCTGCGCTCGCGACCAGACCACCAAGTGGGGGAGGAGATCCATTCCTATACCTGCAGGGAACCCTGGGAGGGCAGGGGAGTGGTCTCACACACCTCACCCAGGTCTCTCACTAGGGAGTAGCTAAATAACTTCTGTACAGCCTTTTAAGCGGAACTCTCAGCAGAAAGCTTAAGGGACATTCCCCCAAAGAAAAGTCATTGGAGCAGCCTCTGCAGCAGACCTTTGCCTGCTGAACTGCATGGGGAATCTAATGCTCAATATTTTGAATCTGATACCCAAAAAAGGGAAGACAGAAGAACAAATCTCAGCAGAAAGCTTAAGGGACATTCTCCCAAAGAGAAGGAATCATTGGAGCAGCCTTTGCAGCAGACCTCCGCCTGCTGAACTGCCCATGGAATTTATAGCTCCACATTTTGAATCTGATACCCAAAAATGGGA
>PVLD010020703.1:0-25365 GCA_004027595.1 Dinomys branickii | reverse complement strand
CCTAAATGTTGCTGGTATAAAACATTTAAGAAATACCAAAAAGCATAGGGCAGAATTGCAATTCTCCCTATTCCCTCTGACCCTCTCACTGTGCATGCTCTCTAGGGAGCATGTTGCATATGTTGTACATTGTTGTTCTCATGCAAATATACTCGCAGCTGCACAGATATATGCTATTGTTTCATTTATTTATTACAACTACTACTTGTTTTATTTATAATTAGCAAGCATGACATATATGTACAGAAAACTATGTTCATGACACTATATTTTCTCTAATAAAGCTTCACAAGAACTCATTTCCTTTTCTTGTAAGAAGTTTGTACAATGTTGTACAGATGTTTGTGGTGGCACTTTATTCAATTTTTCACTCTATATTTTAGATCTATGCAGTTGGATTCACACATAAGAAACTTTTTGTACAAAATATACTCAAAGTATTTATATATTTCAAATTTTGGTGTTCGTTGAAACATTTTCCTCCAGATGATTCAACAGCACCTATTCCATGACACATGGATTGTTTCCTGTGTTCGATCACTGTGCCCTTACCAACTCTGAGCCACCCAAGGGTCTAGGGAAAGCCAGCATGCTCACTTGGGATCACATCTCTGAGCTTCCTTTTCCTCTAAAGTTGTTCTGAAAATCATTCAGGACACCATGATCCTGCAATCTTTACAAATATTTATATTTCATATGTCTGGTCCAGTTTATATATTTACTGTGGGCTCAAGATTGATACAAAGCAATCAATAAACCACTGTTAGAGTAGACTTTTCCTACAGTGAATAACCATAGCAAAAGGCTGAGGCAGAGAAAAAGGGGTGGAAATTGTGCATGTAGAAATAGAGAACTATGCATAAGGTAATGACAAGTAAAATCCAAAAGGGTTTTTGTTTATATCGGTAATACATACCTCCATAATCATGAAAAGTTAAATATAGAAAAATCAAGATATTGAGGATAATATAATGGTAATTACTATAAAATTGTCATAAAATTCTGGAGACACTTCCTCCAAATTACCTGATACTTCAATAAAGTGTCTCAGATAAGTTAACTTAAATAGAGGTGTTTTATTTCTTCCCTTTCAAATAGAGTAGTTAGCTGTAGAAGTCGGACAAAATAAAGAAATTACTGATTTGAAGGTGCTGGAGAATAGAGCAAAGAATCAAAACCAGACAGCTCATCCCTCAGAGAGAAGTGAGTGGGGAAGGATGAAATGATGTCTGGGCTGCTCTGAGTTTGGGGGCCTTTGCAACCCACAGCAACAGGCAGGAGGTGGGGGCTGGTGCAGGCTGCAGAGGGACATCAAATTCAGAAGAGAGCTGAGTGAACGCGCACCAGCTGGAGGGCCTGAGTCCATGATTCTTTCAAATTTTTAATTTCTGGGGCTGCACAGCATGAATTAAAAAATCAGCATAAATTTACTGAAGAAAGACATAGCTCTCGGAAATATGTGCTGCAAATATTAAAGTTTCTGACCTACCAGGAGCAACAATGGAAAGCTAATATAGTCTGTGATCATGATTTAGATGCATACCATTATTTAATAGAATCCAACAGTAAAAATTCAGCATGAAAATTCGTAGCACCCTAAAGGGGCATCTGACAATGACTAGATTGAGGCTCGTGCACAGCCTCTTAGTGTGTGAGGCCAGGGCGATAGCTGTTTCTGTGACTGTCAGGGGCAGGATGGTGTTACTTCCTTTCATCATTTTATTCAGGGCTGGAGTTAAGAGAAACAAGTAAAAGGTACAAAGATTAAATAATGACAAGTATATAATTTATATTTATTATTAGCTTTCCTGACACTGGGATGTAACACCTGACCCCCGCAACTGAAGGAAGAGAAGTTTCATCTGGCTCGTGACTTTAAGGGGTTCAGTCCATGGTGTGCAGACTCCAAGGCAAGAACATTGTGGTGGAAGTGTGTGGTGGAGCAAGGTTGTCCTGTTCATTGCAGCTGGGAAGCACAGCAGGAAACAGAGCTAGAGAAAAAGGGGCCAAGGACCAGGCACAGTCCTTGAGACCACATCTCCATGCCCCACCCAGAACACTCAGAAGAAGGGCTTTACTAGTCCCCTACAGGGGTCCCAAGTCAATCAAGTTGACGCAAGGAAGCTTAATCACCATATTCACAGAAGACATAATAAAACAATCAATTTTCTCATAATACATTGCAGATTGAAAGTTACTTTATTATTTCATAACCTTGATTTCCCTGTTTGTAAGAATATAACCTTTACAGAAAATAGGATAAAGATTATCATACTTAATTATGAAATCTATATTATAGATACAATTTCCTGTCTATTAATTAGATATGATGAAAACAATACATACATTATTAGCATTGTCCTTCTATGTACAGAATTTTCTAAGAAAAAGTTACAAAGTTTGACATTCTTAACCACTTATATTATTTTGGTGTTAGTATTTGAAGTATTTTATTTTTTCCTATAAATTGCATAGGGCTATGTCTTGTTCATTAATGTTGGAGATGGTTTTATGGTGAGTTTTGTCTCTGATACTCCATTAGGAAAAATGTTTAATTTGAGTTTTTGAGATAATGTTTGCACATTTTCAGCATTTCACAAAGTGGCACTTTTATTTTCAATGAGTGGAACAAAGATACCTTTGGACAATCAGGGTTATATTTATTAATTTGAAGTAGAAGAATAGACACATCAAAAGTTGAATTAAAAATTAATTGGAATTAGACATTTTGCATATAATTGGGAAATAACACATGTTACTGGAAACTCATAAAGACTCATCATAAAAACATAAAGTAATAGAAATAATTAATTGCATGAAAGAAAGTAGACAATAAAATAGGACCCTACTATGTGTAATATTAAGAACTATATCAAACAATACATCTAATGTATTCTCTTAGAAAGAGCTTTTTGACTAAAGAGATCAGTACTTACTGAATTTTGAGCAATTCACTCATCAGTTGGAAAGGATTCCTTGAAATTACAAATATTTTATTGCATTAATAATTTTTGTTGAAGATCTTACACTGTGAAATTTTCATTATTATTAATCTATATAATTTCAAGAGAAGCTTGTCACTAATGGAATACTCATTTTCTTAGATTATATGATGCAAAGTTACCTTAGATTATCACTATAATTGTTAGAAAGATAGTAAATTATGGTAGTTCACAAAATGATCAAGAACAAAACTTTATTGGACATCTTCTATTGGATGGACCTTATACTAAGATATCTGCTGAACCAAAATAAATGTGGCCTAAGCCATCCTCTATATTGGATGATAAATTTGGCCCAAACAAGCTACTGTACAGAATGAATTATAACCTGCTTTGACATGCAAACAAATCATGAGCTACTGACAGAGTATGCCACAGCAAACAAGCAATTTCACACTAGCGAATCATAACAGTTGAGCCTCCAACCAACTAGAAGCTATAAGCTACCACAATATGACCATGTAAGGTGAATAGACGGCAACTGCAAACAGATTGTTTCTGCATGATCCTTCCTTTTTTCTGTTGTAAATACAGCCTGCACACTGGTAGGAGGAAGTATTCAGCCTGGAATCCTGCTTATTCCAGAAAGTGTTCTTATTCATACTGTAATTTAAGGCGTCTAACTTTTTCCATTTAGCACATCACATTTTACCTTTGTTGCATCTACCATTTTTCTTAGGTATATAAGAACTTGCTAAATTTGAAAAATTTGGAAATAACTTCTGGGTTCTAATGTACTTGGGTATGATATATCTGACACACTGTGGATTTCAGCTTGTTATATATTCCTAAGAGTTATTTCTCACTGGTTCCCAAAATACAGTAAAAATAATGCATTTTAAAAAACAATATTGATAAGATTAATTTTATAATAAAATAGTTTATGGAGCTGAAGAAGCATAGAACTGTGCTAACTACAGGCTCCCTTCCCTGGGAGATTTGGGTGAGTTTTCAGCTGACATCATCGTGAGGAATGAACTGACTATACGTCCTTGGGAAAAACGCAGAGGGAATTTTTAAATTGGAAGTGAAGAAACTGTTTTTATATACACGTCTGATGTTTTTCAAGAACTAAATCCACAATTTTAAGTTTAAATTAAAGAAAAGCACTCAGAATAATATTATGGCCATTATAAATACCATTTTAACACATTTGGTTAAGTGCAGACATTTCTCTTAGTATGGGATATTTTAAAAGAATTTTATTCTAAACCACAATTAGTTGTATGCACACAATTACTGGTTTACATAAGAGGAGGAAAGCTTTTTCTTCACATTCAGGAATAAGAAGTCCTCAGTTTATTATTTACAAAATAATCTTAGCAAATTTATATCTCTACCTTGAAATTAAAATGCATAGTTAGAATAAAACTAATTTTCAATTATCAGTTAATTTTTCTATGCTATGGAAAATGTATCACGTATGAAGTAATTTTGTTCTCTATATTACTATTTTTCTAATAAAATAGATATTTTTATATTCTGTCTTGTGACTATTTGTATTATATAAATTTTGGTGATACAAACCTATACAGAAAGTAAAATAAATTACTGTCTTGTTCCTAGTTACTAGTGAAGGATATTAGAAAATAATTTACTTTAAAGACTCCTTATGAACATTATGGTCATGAATAACTTCCTTAAAATTTCTCATTATCTGTCCCTCACTCCACGAACTTCATCTCTGTAAAATTGTTCTCCTGATCGATTAAATGAAACGGTATGTGTACCATCACCTGCTAGGCTTTAGAAGAAAATAGGTCAAGTAGAAAATAATCTATACTGTTAACTATTGAAAAACTTTTCTCCAGTAGAAAATTTATGAAAAAACATCATTTTCCCAATTTTTAAGAGAAAACATGAAAACATGTTCTATTAAATTTAATGTAACCTCTGCTTTTCAACAATTAAAAGTGCTATCGTTTATCCAGAAAGTACTTTGAAAAAATACTAGGACGTAGATATCGGGAATTGTATGCAACAATACTGCTGCACATCACCCACATTAAAGTGATATTTTCTACCCTACAGAATATAACTGATCACCTACATTCGATATCAAATTTATAACATAGTCATCTAAATAATGTTTTTATAACAACTGTGGAAAGATTGCAACTGAAACATGCAACATAGCTTCTTGTGCCAAATATATTCAAGGTATAAGGCCAAAGTGTATGTCTGAGGCAAGGCACATGTTCAGCTTATGAGTAAGTTTCATCAAATGTGAACGATGACTTTCCCATTTTATGGCAGGAAGAGCAAGGAAATGATCCCTGTGCAGAAAGAGAACAAACAAGGTGATGAGGACACCTGAACCGTTCAGGTCCCTCGGGTCAGCTCATCGCACGTCAGTGCGGCTAGGACCCAGCAAAGGCTGGAGGCGGCCGGGAAACCTCTTAATCCGGACTCAGCCCGCCACCAGGGAGCAAGAAATGCATTCCAGGTCTTTCTGAATATTTGCCATCCACTGTTCTGTATGCCTTCAACACTGTGACCCTTCCACCTTGAACTCATGGGGAGCGTGGAGCATCTGCTCCGCACAGTGGCCGGAGGAGGCGTCTTCCCTGCCGATCCCATTCATTCTGTTGAACTATTTAAGAAACAGTTGAAGAATCAACATATGGACTGTGATTGATGAAACCAGCTCTGTGTTAGATTCTAGATATCAACAGAGACTTTTATCATATTGGGTGAACAGTAAATAAGCTCCTGACTCCAGTGCTTCATCCCCTGATGACCCAAACGAATGAATTCCTTAGAAAATATGCAATCTCTTTTTTTTTTTTTTAACCACTGATAGATTTTATTTTCTTGTGTAAGAACCCTTATGTTGTAGCTACTGCTGGAGCTTGAGTCCTCTGGACAGAGACTCTGGTGTGGGTTTTCACAAGATGGTCGGTGAATTCCCGATAGGGAGACTTGGTGAACACAGTCTCTTTCCAAAGGTCAGGGGTCAGAAAATACACAATCTCAAGTATGCAACCGGCCGTGTCTCCTCTACAGTCAAGGCTGCTTGGGTTCTAGTACAGGATTTACTATCCCAGGATGGACTTTGTATCCACTCAGGATTCTTGGTGCCTTTTAAGGGTGTGCCCTTTTGGTATGGGTTTTAGTAGTTGTTCTCTTAACACTGTTGCATACAAAGAGGCAGAGGGTAGGTGAGAGACAAGTGCAGATATTTACCTCCTGTCACATCTAAAAATACCCAGAAGTTCTTTTGTGGAAGTGACTTTATCTTTCAAAACTAGTGGCCACTGAAAGTGAAGTGAGTCTTCTAAAGAACCTGATATTAATGGATGGTTCAGTAGTATAATTCTCCAACAATATGCTAAATTTAAGTACAGATTTTTCTATGTACAATTTAAATGAATTCCAGGCACGGTGGCACACACATGTAATCCTATCACTCAGGAAGCTGGGGCAGGAAGGTTTCAAGTTTGAGGCCAGACACCACATATGAGTGTAAAGCCAGTCTGAACAACATACCAATATTCTAGCAGCACCACCACAATGAAAACAACATCCAAAATTAAATACATAAATAACATTTATTTTAGTTGTATATTGTTTTTACTTTAATTTGCTCACAAATTGATATCTGTCTAAATATATCTGATCTTACTTGTGACTCATATCACATCTGTGTGTGTATGTGAAAAGAGGAAAAATAGTTTTTGGAAAAATGACAGAGTGAATGAAAAATTTTCATTATATGTCCTTCTAATCACCCGGTATTTAAAAACACTGGACTAGCAACATACTACTCTGATAGCAGTTTTTAAAATGACATGTAGTCGCAGTATAAAAGCATTCAAAAGAATAATGTAGTCCTCACTGTGTGAAATAAACTAAGATAATAGATTTAAGGAAAAAGTCCCCTAAAATGCAGTCCCTGTCATAGGCAGCCTCACAGTTTAGTGGAGGGGTGGGAGGAATGTTACAGTCAGATGTAACAGCACAAGAAGAGGGTGTCTGTTCAGAGGCTTGGGAATTCCATCCTGGAAGGACAACCACTTTGTCTTTGCAAGAACTCAGGTCAGGGACAGAAAACTGCAAGATTAAAGGCATGATGAGTGCTGTACATGAAAAGTAGGAGATTATTATTGTCAGACTGGCCCTTGCCATGGCCAGAGGTGAGCAGAGTCCTGAGAGCTGGTCCAAAACGGGAGAGGAGAAAGTGTAGCCCAGAAGGAAACAGTGGCGGTCAGAAGGAATGGTTGAATCCAGTGTGAGGATGGGAGGATACAAAGGCCAATGAAGCAGATTCCCCACTTCACAGAAATCTCTCTATTCATGGCCCTGAGGCTGGCCAGAGTCAAGGCAACCAATGAGCAGCCCCACACCCAGCTCTATGCCTGCCCGGAGGATATGGGCTCAGACCTTTCCACTGTGCAAGCAAATACCAGCAAAGAGTAGCAGAAAGCAATGGAAGCGACTTAAGGACCACAGTAATTGTCAGGGATTCAGTCACAAATCAAAAGGAAGCTGGAGCACAACAGAAAGAGTGAGCTGCAGACAGAGGCGGGCTACAAGGCCCCACGCCCTTCTCATTCCAACACCAGCAGGAAGCATGAGCTGAGTTATCGGGATTCAGCTCCCACCCTGAACTCCCTCTCTAAGCACCTTGAGTCCTGGTGGCCCAAGCAAACACCGTGTGATCCTGACAACAACGGGCTGAGTCAACGGGCTTCAGGACTCACCCTAAACTACTAATATGAGCACCAAGAAAGACCCCACACTGCTTGCATAGATGAAAAATGCACGAACACTTAGCATCAAACTACATGAAAAGTAGCAGTCCTGGAGCCCGAGAGACAACATACTTTACACAGCAGACCCGAGAAAATCCTCCAATTCTTTCCAAAAACTAATAACTAAACTTAGTACACCACCATGATCTACCACAGAGAGCACAGATGGAGGAGACCTCACACCACTTGTGCCCAGCATCCTAAGTGCACCCAGTGCCCAACAAGATTGAGTGGTGAGATGAGGCAAAGACATGGAACTAGGGTGTAGACCCACCTCTCTAGCTGGGAGGGGTTAGTCTTCAAAGACACTAATGGCCTATGAGGGGATACCAGGCACTTTGGTGAGGAGCTCAGATGCCTGAGGGGGGAGGGGCCTCCCTTTGGGTTACATGAGAGCCCTGAGGACCTAGACTGAGCCTCCCAGAGTGGCATTGGGACAGAATCTAGGAGTCCGCGGGGGTGACCCCAAGACTTGGATCGGCTGGGGAGACCCTCCCCCTGGGATATGTCTGGGGTGTGCCAGGCACTGTACCCTGCCCCTGGAGCTCTGCCCTGGCCCCCAGGGTGTGCCAGGAGCTCCACCTCAGCCCCAGGGTGTGCCAAGTAATTTGCCTAGCCCCCGGGGTATGCCTCGCGCTCCACCCAGCCCCCGGGGTATGTCAGGCGCTCTGCCTGGCTCCTGCAGTATGCCAGGTGCTCCGCCCCACCTCCAGAGAATGCCGGGTGCTCCACCCCACCCCTGGAGCTCCACTTGGCCCCCGGGGCATGCCAGGCGCTCTGCCCTGCCCCTGGTGTGTGCCAGGTGCTCCGCCCCACCCCCAGGTATGCCAAGCCTCTGCCCTGCCCCTGGAACTCCACCCAGCCACCAGGGTGTGCCAGGCGCTTTGCCTGGCCCCCAGGAAGTCCCTGAAGACTTGCCTGAGCCTATAGAGACGTACACACTGACAGAGCCTGTTGGTTCACTGTTTAACCCTGCCTACGCAACTGGACACTGGACAGCTGTGAGGGCTTGCCAAAGGGCGCTTCTCCACTTCCTGCCAGAGTAATTTGTGTACACCCATGTAATATACAGCATATTTAGAAGCAGCCAAGTCTCTGCCCAAAGTAAGAGCATGAGGGAGTAAATAAACCAAAAGTGCAGTTATTACCAGTGGGAAGATCACTGGCAGGGTGGTAGAACAACGGAGGTGAAGTGCATAAAATTGATTAATTGAATGAGCCATCATCTATACAACTGAATAATAAAGACAAAGATAACATTATGTAATACAACATGCAGTGGTAGCCCCCTACTATTTTCTCTGTAATCTGGTATTTCCTTTATTGTTTTTGCATTAACAAATGCAAAGACAACATTATGTAATATAGCATCCAGTGATGGTTTCCTATTGTCTCCTCTGTAACTCGGTATATGCTTTATTGATTTTGTTATAACAAATACGAAGATAACATTATGTTATACAGCATCCAGTGCCAATTCCCTACTATCTTCTCTATAACTTGGTATTTTCTGTATTGTTTCTGTGTTATTCTGGGTTCTTTTGTCTTAAAAATAAAATTTAAAAAAGAAAAGCAGGAGAAACAGTTGCTAAGCCAGTCAGGTTACAGCAGAATCAAAGTAATCATTTAATTGACTTGCAGTGAAACTAGAAATCGACACATATAAGATATTGACCTCCATTTTCATTTTCCAATAAGTAACCCTTGATTATCTTTACTGTGACGTGGGTGAACACCTAAGCAGGATGCTTTGTGGCAAGTACAGACACACTGCTGATTCTGTTGAGACTTTTCTCACGATAGTGTCAGAAAACTTACTGCCAAGATCAAAATGAGATACTGTGGATTTTCATCATCCTTTCTCTTTTGACCCTGATTTGAGATTAAAAACCAATTAAAAGCTTAGAGTTAGCAAAGATTTCTTAAAATTACACAAAATGTTCTAACTCTAAAGGAAAAGTACTAAATTGGATGTCATCAAAATCAGTAGTATCTCTCCCTCAAAGACACCATTAGGGATATTAAAAGGCCAGGCACCATGCAGAATATTTTAATCACATAATATTTGATGAAGAATTTACCTCCAAAATACATGCAATTTGCAAATACACAATAAGACAAATGCTGCAGGTAGAAAAAAAGGTCGGGGAAAAGTCTGCAGAGACATTTCAGAAAAGATTATGGAAATGTATGATATACACAAGGAAAAGTGCTCACTGTCATGGGTCATCAGGAGTATTTAATATTGATCTGGAAGTGTATATTCATTAAAAGGCGTGAAGTTCAAAAGATGAGAAGTTTTAGTTTTTTTGAAGAAGTGGATCAAATGAAACTAGTGTGTTACTCCTGGTGATAGAAAATGACACAAGCATTTGGAGGAAGAGTATACAAATTTCCTAAGCATATCCTCGTCATAAGAGCAAACAATTCTATTCCTAGGGAGTCAACTAAGACTATTCAATAGCATGAATACGTTTGCATTTCTACCAAAAAAGAATTTTACGTGACTCTTGATAGAACTTCACTCTTAAGAGCCAAAAGCTGGAAACAGTTCAAGTACCTAACAACAAAGGAATGGATGAAAGGATTATAGTAAACATGTATGGCGCAATTTTAAGCAGACTTAAGAGGATTTAAGTACAGATTTACAAAACTACATAGATACACATAAAAATACTATTAATGAATGAAACACAAACATTAAGAATTAAGCATAGTACATAATTCTATTTGCATGAAGTTCTGGAATTGGCAAAATGATTATACAGTGGTAGAAATTAGGCGTTTTCCTAGGGGAAGAACAGAAAGAACTAGCTGGGAAGGAGCATAGGAAAACTTCTTGGGTGATAGGAGCATTGTATACCCTTGCATAGGATTGAGGTTGCTTTATTATATAAATCTGTCACAATCATCAAGTACAACTCTTGAGTGTGGGTTAGCATCCTTCAAAGTACATGCAAGGTATGTGGAGAGGTAGGAAACAGAAGTCATGTTTTGAGGGCAGAAAAGAGACAAGAGCCTTGTCAGAAGGATGAAGGAATGAGGGTCCTTATCAAACACATTCTTACTCACGCTCCTTCCTTATGACGTCTGTATAAGGGCACTAAAACTTACCATGTAGACTAATAAGGGAGATAGTTCCTTCTTCTTTCAGTCTGAAATACCCATCAGTAAATAAGAAGCAAAAAGTATCAGCAGCATTGGCCTCTGCTAAGAAATAAAAATTTAAAAAATAGCTACTGCTTCACTTTGAAAAGGATCCAGTGTATTTGTATGTAAAAGTGGTGGGATACAGATAATGAGATTTTCATAATTCCATGTGTATTAAGTGTTTTGTAGCTGTACTGAATAATATAAAGGCAAATATTTAAAATTCCTACTAAGTTGGAAGTTTTTTATGGGAGCCGAGTTAAACCCCAGACTGCTTGAGCAGCCTGGGTGACTGCCCCCCACCCATCCCGTACCAGTGTGGAAACTGGGATGGGTCTCAGTCAGCTTCTGGAACCTTGGTAATGACAACCGACCCACACTCACACCCTCATAGGAGCATGGCTCAACCCCAGAAAGCTTTTGAAATTCTATGTGGGAGAGAAGCTGAGCCTTGGACAGCTTTGGAAGCCAGAGTGACCACACACCCACCCCTCTCCTACTTGTGTGGGGACCAACTGAACCCCAGAAAGCTTCAGCAGCATCAGCAACCACACCCCACCCACAATGTGGGAGCCACGCTGAGCAATGGGAACCTTTGGGTCCTTGCCCTGACATTTCAGCACCAGCACAAGAGTGAGGCTGAGCTCCAGGCAACATTAGATCTTGAAAAATGACAAAATGCAGGAGCAAAACGCAAACTCAGACTTCCAGTACACACACAGAGCAAGTCCAGGAGACACTGAAACAGAAGAACTTGGAATTCATATACCTACAATTTCTGAAATGATAGCTACTGAAGTAAATAAACAATGCCATCAGGTCATAGAAGACATCAGATCAGAAATAATGTCTCAGGTAAAAAAAAGAAGTTACAACAATAATGAAAGAATTGCTCAGCATATCTAAAGAAGATATAGATAAAAAATAAAGGGGCAGAGAAAAATTATGGAAACCATGAATGAACAATATAGGGAAGAATTGTATGCAAGAAACAGATTCGAACAGATATCCAGGAAATTAAAAATCTGATCAAAAACTGGCAGAACTACTTGAATGAAGCTGAAGATAGACTTTCAAATCTTGAAGACAGCGTTGTAGTTAACGATTGTGAAAGGAAAGATCCCTTAAAAATAACAAGACATCAGGAAAAAACAATTCAACAGCTGGAAGATGAAGCAGAGAAAAACAATGTAAAATTAATAGGTGTCAATTGAAAGGCAGGCTTCAACACAGAAGACATAAAAGATATAAAAAGACAATTTGCAGAGGTAATAGCAGAAAATTTGCCAAGCATGGCAAAAAATTACATGTAAAGTAAATGAGGTCTATAGAATGCCAATTAGCCATAACCAAAATAAATCTACACCCAGACATATAGTGATCAAGATCCCAGAAATTCGACAAAAGAACAGAATATTAGAAGCTATCAGAGGAAAAAAAAAACAGATCACCTGTAAAGGAAAGCAAATCAGAACAATGGCTGATTTCTCAACACAAACCATCAAGTCAAGAATAGCTTGGAGTGAAGTACTTCAGGTGCTGAAAGAAAACAACTTCCAGCAAGATTGATGTACCATGAAAAGCTATCTTTCAAAATTAATGGAGAAATAAAATATTTCTATGATAAAGAGCAACTGAAGAAATTCATGAGCACCAAACCAACCCTACAAAGAGCACTAAAAGATACTATAGAAAAAGATAAAAATGACAACAGTTGCAAGAACAACAACAGAAAGTAACCAGCAGCAGAGTAAGCAATTAAATAGAGGGCAAAAGGATGAATCAACAGCAGGAAAATAACATGACAAAGATATGCCAATACTTAGCAGTTATAACCATCCATGTAAATGGTCTCAATCCACCAATCAAAAGAAGCAGACTGTCAAGAGTGGATCAAGAAACAAAATGCAACAATATGCTGTATGCAGGAAACACATTTTACTCAAAAAGAAATCCATAGACTGAACATCAAAGAACAAAAAACAATACACCATGCAACAGGAACTCAGAAAAAAGTGGGAGTAGATATTCTGTTTGCAGACAATGTAAATGTCAAACCAAGAATGAACAAAGAGATAAAGAGGGTCACTACATGCTTGTTAGGGAATAAGTTCAAGAGGAAGAGATAACAATCATAAATATCTATGCACCAAATACAGGAGTACCCAACTATATAAGACAAATTTTAAGAGACAGGAAAAATGAAATAAGCAGTAACACAATCATAACAGGGTACTTTAACACCCCATTGTCACAAAAAAATAGATAAACTAGACAAAAAATCAGCAAAGAAAGAACAGAACTGAACTAAACTTGTGAATGAATTTACTTAGTAAAACTTTACAGCGTTCCACCCAGCAACATCAGAATACACATTCTTCTCAGCTGCACATGGGACTTTCTCTAAAATAGATCAAGCACTAGCACAGAGAACATGCTTAAGTAGATGTAAAGGAATCGAAATTATCCCATGCATACTATCAGACCATTGTGCAATGATACTGGAAATTAATGACAAAGGAAATCACAAAAACTTCATAAACACATGGAAATTAAATAACACCCTCCTGAGCAAACAATGAGTCACAGATGAAATTAAAGAAGAAATTAAACAATATTTAAAATCCAAGGAAACTGCACATACAACTTACCTATGGGATGAAATGTTCCCATATCAGGAAAACACAAAGATCACAAATAAACAATCTTATGCTGTACTTCAAGCTCCTAGAAAAAGCAAGTTAAGCCCAAAGCCCAAAGAAGGCAGGAAATTGCAAAGATCAGAGCAGAAATTAATGCAATGGACACTAAGAAAACAAAACATAGAATTAATTCAAAACATGAATTGAAGAATTGGGTCTTTGAAAGAATAAATAAAATTGATAAACCCAGAGCCAAACATCCAAAAACAAAGGAAAGAAAAACCTGAAATTCATGCAATAAGGAATGAAAGGGATAAAATCACTACAGAATCTGTAGGATTTCAGAAGACCGATACCTACTTCAAAACTCTTTACTCTCAGTATGGAAAACACAGAGGAAATGGACAGACTCCAGGATACATATGAATTAACTCAATATTAGCCACCAAATTTGAAAATGTAATAAAAAAAAAAAACTCACCAAAGAAAAAAAGCTCAAGTCCTGATGGATTCATAGCTGAATTCTACAAGAAAATTAGAGATTTAATGCCAATACCTCTCAAACTCTTCAATGAAATTGAAGGGGAAGGAATTCTCCATAACTCATTCTGGAGGCAAGTATTATCCTGAAACCAAAACCGGAGAAAAAGCCAACCGAAAAAGGGAACTAAGGCCAGTCTCCCTAATGAAAATAGACACAAAAATTCTCAATAAAATGCTAGCAAACAAAATGCAACAAGTCATCAAGAAGATTATACACTATGACCAAATGGGATTCATCCCAGGAACACAGGGATGGTCTAATATATGCAAATGAATTAATGGAATATACCATATCAATAGAGCCAAAGACAAAAACCACATGATCATCTGAATAGATGCAGAAAAAGCTTTTGATGAAGTCCAACACTCATTCATGATAAAAATCCTGCAGAAATTGGAGTAGATGGTCTTTATTTCACTCTGATAAAAGCCATCTATGACAGACCAACAGCAAACATCATACTAAATGGACAAGAACTGAAAGCTTTCACTTTAACATCAGGAACAAGACAAGGACATCCACTGTACCAAGTCCTATTCAATATGGTTCTAGAAATATTAGCCAGAGCAAGTAGATGAGAGAGAGAAATAAAAGGAATTAGGATGGGAAAGGAAGAAGTGAAATCATCATTATTTGCAGATGACATGAAACTCCACCTAGAAGACCCCAAAAACTCCACTAAAAAGCTTATAGATTTAATAACCAAATTCAGTAGTGTAACTGGATCCAAAGTGACAACTCAAAAATTAATAGTATTCTTGTACACAAACCACAAACAGACTGAGAAAGAAACTAGGGAAACCAGGCCTTTCATAGTAACACCAAAAAAAGGAAATATTTAGGAATCAATCTAATGAAGGAAGTAAAATATATATACAGTGAAAATCACAGTACTCTGAAAAAAGACACAGGAGAGGATTTCAGTAAGTGAAAAGATATTCTGTGCTCATGGACAGGAAGAAAAATGGTCATACTTCCAAAATTGTGCACATTCAATGAAATCTCAATTAAAATACCATTAGTATACCTCACAGATCTACAGAAATCATTCCTAAAATTCATGTGGAACCAGCAGATGCCTAGAAGAGCAAAGGCAGTCCTAGGCAACAAAGGAAAGAAAGGAAGTATCACAATCTCTGACTTGAAATTATGCTACAAAGCTATTGTGATAAAATCAGCATGACACTGGCAAAAAACAGATGTGTGGATCAATGGGACAGATTAGAAGATGCAGACGCAACTACAAAGAAATAACCACTGTTGAGACCATGTCACCTTGTCTATAGATTAGTTGTGATTGTACTATTTTTTATGCTAATTGGTGTCTGTTAATATGTTTTTGTACTTTTATTTTTTTTAAATAAAAAAAAGAAAAGTAAAAAAAAAAAAAAAGAAAAGAAAAAACAACTACAAACACACTCAGCCATCGTATCTTTGACAAAGAGGCCAAACATGTTCAGTGGAAAAAAGATAGCCTCTTTAGTAAATGGCTTTGGATAAGCTGGTTTTCCATACACCAAAGACTAAAACTAGACCCATATCTATCAACATGCACTAAACTAAAGTCAAAATGAATCAAATATCTAAATATTAAAATAGAAACACTAAATCTGCTCAAGGAGAAAGTAGGTAAAAATCTTGAAGGTATAAGGGAGGCAGAGAGTTCATGAACAAAACCAAACTGCACAAGAAATAACTCAAAGAATTAACAGCTGGGATCTCATCTTATTGAAAAGTTTTTTCACATCAAAAGGAATTACCAATAGAGTAAAATGTAACACTACAAATTGGGAAAAAAATGTTATCCAACTTCCCCTCAGACAAAGGACTTCTATCTACAGCATATAAAGAATTAAAAAAAATCAGGCACCCAAAATTCAAAGACCCAACCCAAAAATGCACATCTGAGATGTATACGCACTTTTAAGATGAAGAAATACTAATGGCAAATAAATAAATGAAAAAGTGTCAACATCATTGGTCATTCAAGAAATAGAAATTAAAACAACACTGAGATTCCACCTCACCCCAGAAAGAATGACTGTCACTAAGAAATAAATCAATAACAAATGCTGGATAGGCTGTGGGGGGAAAAAGACCCCTTCTCCACTACTGGTGAGAGTGTAGACCGGTGCAACAACTGTGCAAATCAGTGTTGAGATTCCTTACAAAATTAGTATTAGAAGTCCCACTTAACCCAGCTATTCCCCTTTTGTGTATTTCCCACAAGAATTAAAAACATCACACCACAGTGATATGTGTGCACCCATATTTATAGCATCATAATTTGTCATAGCTAAATCTTGGAAACAGCCCAGATGTTCATCAACTGAGGAACAGATTAAAAAAATGTGGTCTTTTTATATAATGGAGTAGTACTCAGCTATAAAAAAGATAAACTCGAGGCTTTTATAAGTAAATGGATGCAACTTGAGACCATACTCATAAGTGAGATAAATCAGATCCACATGTGTAAACATCACATTATCTCCCCAGTGTAAGAACATGAAAGAGTACATAAACCCAAAATATATGATACATATTATGAAAGGGAAAGAAATTGCTCAAAGGAAGGAACAACTGGGATGCTGGAAATGAGAAAAAAAGAAAGAAGGAAGGGAATATAGATACATAGACAGACAGACAGACAGCTGAGATAACTGTGCTGTTCATGTCTAATGGTTTATTGGAAGGAACAGTTAATGCTTATTTTTTACCAATTTTGCATGCTTATATCTGGTAATCTGAACAACTAATTTGAGGGCAACAACATGCAATGTTACAATCACTGCTGAATTCCTCTCATCTTGTCTAGTGAAACTCTGTATCATTTCTAATGGTTTTTTTTTTGCTTTTATATTTATTCTCTTTAATAGTTTAATCAACGTTGCATTCTTACTTTTGGTAATCTAAGCAATTTCCTAGAAGAGAGCAAAATGTAATATAACAGCCACTGTTAATTCCTATCATTCTGTTCTGAAATTCTATCATTTTTATTGTTTTTGCTTTGTTTTATTTTTGCCTGTGTTGTTGGTATTTTGCTATTGTTCCTTTTTTTTTTATTCTCTGTAAAGTGAAATAAAAAGTTGAAGGTTTTCTTTATTCAGATCATTAAATGGCAAATGGAAATCGCCGTGACAACTCAAGAAAGAGACTGGAGAAAAGGGATGAGTTGCATTTTTTTTTGTTTTTGTTGTTGTTCTAGGAATTAAACTGAGTGTCTCATACACATCAAACAAATTTTCTACCACTGAGCTACATCCTTGGCCTGTATTTTGCTATCATGAACTGCAAGTTTCTCTTGTTTTTTCTTTTAAACAGGGTGCCTCATGCTTTTATTTTGCACTGATCATGAAAATTACATATCTGTCCCTGCTGAAAAACTAATGGTGCTTACTGATGCTTACTTGAAACCCCCTCCTGAACTCACACTTCTGTGTGGCTTCTCTGCTTCCTGGCTCTGATGAAATGCCACATTTTAGGACATGAGCTAGCTTGCTTCCTCCGCAACTGCCACAGAAGTGGGATAGGGTAACTCTAAACTTTAGCAAAGTTATCTGTTCATAACGTGCACTTTAACCAGCTGAAGACAGAGGAAGGATGAAAGAAAATGATGAACTGTAGAACCAGTCCTTTGCTAAGGATTTAGCCTAGAGGCAGTTTCTCCTTGCAAGCTGTCTGGAGATGTTCATCACCTACTAGGGTCCTCTGCCAAGAGACTGGCTGTGCAGTTTCACAGCTCACCATGAAACAATGACCAGCGTACAAATAGATCATCTTTTATTGATTTAGGCCTTTCCCTTTCAAAAATTCCCTTCACCTGCCTCTCACCCCTTGGGATTGTGTCTCTGGAACATCATTAGCACATAATCCTGCCTTAGGTTACCCAGTCAGTTCAGGACAAGTTTTATGGACCAGATCCTCAGGAAGGGATTTTAGATTTAGATTGCATATCTGTGTGACTGCAATCAGAAGTCTTAGGGTGTATTTAGTGGAATGGTAATAAGCCCTAGCATTCATCAATTTCAAATTATTTGGATTTTATTCTGTGGTTGATTGGAATTCAGCACAAAAGGAAGGCAAAGTGTTAGGAGATTACTGAGTACTCCATTTCTTGGTAAGGGTGTAATGAAAATATAAGCCTTGTGAAGAGATAATAACTGTTTTGATAGTATCTTGATAGTGTTACAATTTTCAAAATCTAAATTAATTGACAACCCAAGGCACATTCTAAGAGCCCGAAAGCATGTTTAGCAGCCATAAAGGACTCGTTCTTTGTATCTATGATGAAATCAGATTAAACCTGTATATGTGGTAAGGGCACACAAAACAGCAAGTGGCGGAGGTACTGCACAGGGCTTTGCTTCCCCTCTTCTGTATGTTGGTCAGCTGCTGATGTTGGCATATGGCAGAGCTGAGAATGAACAGCAAGTTCTCCCACAGAGCGGGCCCGGGAAGGAATCTCGGGACTTGGCTCCCACGTTCCAGTAAGAAACAGGGGGTTCCATGAGGGGATAGAACTGAGGGTATTAGACTAGGATGGTGGTAAAGTACTCGCTCAGGTAGAAAGAAAAACAGAGAGTGACATGGGGCACCCTTGTCATTACTGTCCTTTGATATTTTGACAAAAACACTGAGAAAGGATGCAGGTCACCTGCCCTTGGAAGGCAGGTCATGAAGTGGGGAGTGCTGTAAATTAAATTGCAGTGTCGGAACTTTTCCCTGTTATGATACCGCAGGGTAAATAAGCAGCTAAAGTGGGTGAGCACATTAAATTTGTGACGTAGACACTTCTGCGTACACACGTACACATGGAACCTGAGCGCCAACCAGCAGGCCCTTTTCCAGGGAGGTCCCACAGTACATGAATAGATCAAAATAACTCTGAGTGCAGGGCAGATTGTTCAAGGGACATAGTCACATTCAATTTGTTCAATAATAAGAAATTTAAAGATGACAGAAAAGATCTCAACTGCCACAATAGAAAATACTGGTCCCTTGTATGATTTCCAGATATAAATAGGACAGTTGTGTTAAAACTTACAGTGCATTGATTAAAACAGAGTTTACATTGTTTTTGGTAAGAACTCAGCAATAGCATCACAAATTTCAGCAGTGATTATTCCTGTAATCTTTCTGCAGACAGACTTATGGCCACTTGTCAAGTATGCCATGATTACAGGGAAATACTAATTTCCAAAGGTTGTTTGTTACAGCTGTGAGCTGAAATTTATATCGATGATGTGAAGCTCTTTTGTCACGCCCTCGTTAGACTGGGAATTGACAGGGGACAGTTGATACATTTTTTCTGAACTTTGGCTTGAATTTAGCTCACTCTGGGTTTATTAATCCACACAACTGTTACCTCAAGTCTTCAAATGTGTAACTTAGATTTTTGACAGCTCATTTACTATGAGAAATATTATAATAAATCTCAATAATAGTAATGGGAATAAGGAAAAAGAAATGATTGATATAGGCATCATTTATGCAAAATTGGGATGTATACAAATAGTATTTGTTTCTAGGGTATGTGTGTGTGTATGCAACAGAAACTTTAAAGCTTCATGAGCATGAGAACCTTTAGAAGATCACTCGCTCTAGATGGGAAAGGAGATGGAACTTACACAAAGGATCTCTGAATCTAATATTTAAAATGTAATCACCTATGAAAAGCAGGTGCATGGCAATCTATTTTGTTTTCCTGTACTTTAGAAATATTTAGTTTCAGAGGTGAGTAGAGTAATTCTCATTTTTATTGCTTGAAGAATCTGCTGTTCTTGAATGATGGAGATGGACCATCCTCGACACTGAAGATTATTATAAGATCTGAAGAATCACAACAGCACAAGACAAGTATGTGAGATATCAGGGTCACTTCAGACTCATATACCAGCCACTACTCTAAGCCTCCACAGGTATTCATTTATTCAATCTTGCCCTGCAGAGAGCCAGACCAGCCCTGTGGAGCTACAGGAGCAGCTTTTCCGAGGTACACAGTGCTCTGCCCAGCCCTGGGTGCCATTAGAGCACCCATGACCATGGGACATTCCCTCAGAGAGTCAGGTCAGCTTGGCAGAGCTATGGGAGCAGCTTTTCCTGCGAGACTCTAGCCAGGTGAATAAACTCCACCAGGGTGGCGGCACCTGTGAGACTTTCCCGAAGTTTCCCGCAGAGAGAGAGCCCAGGTTCATGGCAACATTAGAGCAGGCTTCACAGCAGACCTGTGAAGGGTAAGGCCCATGCCGGCATTCTGCCTGGCAAGACAACTTTCCCCCACCATTGCAGGTAGGCTCTGAGACGGCATCTCAGCAATTGTCTGGGGTTTCTGGGCCCAGTGCTTCATAGTCAGATAACATCTGGGGAAAAGTTTGATATCCAGGTAAACTAGGGATACTAGAGTCATCTGTGAGCTGTCTGGGTAGTGAGAAGCTCAACACTTTTCATCTGACATCCAAAATGACAAGACAAGGGAGCAAAACACAGCCACAAAAACTCAACCCCACCCAGAACAAATCCAGGAAACAATGATATAGGAGAACTAGAAAGCCACATATGTACAATTTCTGAAATGATCACATCTGAAGTAAAGAAACAACTCCATCAGGCCATAGAAGAGATTAAAGCAGAAATACTCTCTCAGGCAAAAAATGAAATGAAAATAATAATGGAAGAAATGCTCTGCACATATAGAGAAGAAACAGATAAAACAAATAGAAGAACATAGGAAACAAATGAAAATGTTACATGAACAATTTAGGAATGAATTAGAATGCATGAAACAGACTCAAACAGATTGTCAGGAATTGAAAACTTCCACTGAAAGCTTGCAGAACTGCTTCAATGAAGCTGAAGATAGAATTTCAGATCTTGAAGACAGCATGGCAGCTAGCAAGCAAGAAAGGAAGGATCTCTTAAAGTCATAAAGGATCCAGGAAAAATCAATCCAGCAGCTGCTAGATGAGGCAAAAAGAAATAATATCTGAGTAATACGAGTCGGTGAAATAGCAGGAGGCAACACAAATTATATAAAAGGAATATTTGCAGAAATAATAGCAGGAAATTTCTCAAACACAGTAAGAGATACTGAAGTGCAATTAAATGAAGCACATAGAACCCCAATAAGCCATAACCCAAATAAAGCCACACCCAGACATATAATAGTCAAGACCCCAGACATCCAGCAACAGAACACAATATTAAAGCAGATAGAGAAAAGAAACAGATCACCTATAAAGGAAAGCCCATCAGAATCACAGCAGACTTCTCAACAGAAACCATGAAACCAAGAAGAGCTTGGAGAGAGGTATTACAGATTCTGAAACAAAACAGCTTCCAACACAGACTGATGTATCCTGCAAAACTATCCTTCACATTCAGTGGAGAAATAAAATATTTCCATGACAAAGAACAACTTAAGACTTTCATGAGTGCCAAACTAGCATTACAAAAAGCACTAAAAGAAATTCTTAACAGAGAAAAAAGAGACCACAATCTCAAGAACAACAATGGAAAGGAAGCTTTAAGCAGAACAAGCAAGTCAACAGATAGCAAAAATAAGAACGCAACAGCAAGTAAATAGCATGACAAGAATAAGCCAACATATAACAGTTACAACTGCTAATGTAAATGGCCTCAATTCACCAGTCAAAAGAAACAGACTGGCAGAGTGGATTAAGAAACACAATCCAACGATATGCTGTATACAAGAAACACATTTTACTCAAAAGGAAATCCACAGACTGAAAGTTAAAGAATGGAAAACAATTCTTCATGCAACAGGTTCCCAGAAAAAAGCAGGGGTAGCTATTATGTTTGTAGATAATGTAAACTTCAATCCGAAAACAATCAAAAGAGATAAAGAAGGCCACTACATACTAGTTAGGGGAAAGCTGCAAGAGGAAGAGATAACAATCCTAAACATTTATGCACCAAATACTATAGCACCAAACTTTATAAGTCAAGTCTTAACAGACATGAAGAACCAAATAATTAATAATACTATTGTAATAGGGGACCTAAACACCCCTTTAACGCAAAGAGAAAGGTCAACTGGGCAAAAACACTGCAAAGAAATAACAGACCTGAACCAAAGGTGCGAACAAACGGACTTAGTAGATGTATACAGAGTGTTCCACCCCACAACATCAGAATACGCATTTTTCTCAGCTCCACATAGGTCTTTCTCTAAAATAGACCACACTCTAACCCATACAGCATACCTACCTAAATGCAAAAGAATTGAAATTATCCCATGCTTACTATCTGACCACAGTGCAATGAAATTGGAAATTAATGACAAAGGGAACTCAAAAACCACATAAACACTTGGAAATTAGAAAACAATCTCCTGAATAACCAATGAGTCACACAAAAAAAATTAAAGAAGAAATTAAAAAATACCTACAAATAAATGAAAATGCAGAAACAACTGACAGGAATCTGTGGGATGCAATGAAACAATTCCTCAGAGGGAAATTTATAGAGATGAACTCACATGTAAGAAAACAGAAAGAGAGCATATAAATAGCCTAGTGCTACATCTCAAACTTTTAGAAAAAGAGGAACAAGCAAAACCAAAAGCTGAAACAAGGGAAGAGATTATAAAACTCAGTGCAGAAATTATTGCAAGTGAGACAAAGAAAATACTACAAAAAAAAGTGAATCAAAGAGTTGGTTCTTCAAAAGAATAAATAAAATTGATAAACCCCTAGGCAACTTTATCAAAAAAAGAAAGAACTCAAATTCATGCAATAAGGAATGAAAAGGATGAAATCACTACAGATTCCACAGAAATTTAAAAGATCATTAATACCTACTTTGAAAATCTTTACTCGCACAGGATAGAAAACTCTGAAGAAATGGAAAGATTCCTAGGAATGTACAAATTATCCAAATTGAATCAGGAAGATACAAAAATCATGAACAACCCAATATCAATTAATGAGATTGAAAACGACATTAAAAACTTAATAACAAAGAAAAGCGCAGACCCTGATGGATTCAAAGCAGAATTTTATAAAATATTCAGCAAAGATTTAATGCCAACATTCCTCAAACCTTCAATGAAATTAAAAAGGAAGCAATTCTCCCTAACTCATTTCTGGAGGCAAGTATTATACTGATACCAAAACCAGAGAAGGACCCAGGTAATAAAGAGAAATATAAGCCAATCTCCCTAATGAACATAGATGCAAACATACTCAATAAAATACTAGCAAATAGAATGAAGCGAATCATAAGGAAAATTATACACCATGACCTGGTTGGATTTATTCCAGGAATGCAGGGATGGTTCAATATCCGCAAATCTATTAATGTAATACATCATATCAGTAGAGTCAAAGACAAAAACCACACGATCATCTCAATAGTTGCGGAAAAAAACTTTTGATAGAGTCCAACATGCATTCATGTTAAAAACCCTAGAAAAAATAGGAATAGATGGCCTTTACCTCAATCTGATCAAAGCCATCTATGACAAACCAACAGCCAACATCATACTAAATGGGCAAAAACTGAAAGCTTTCACTTTAAACTCAGGAACAAGACAAGGATGTCCACTATCACCACTCCTATTCAACATGTTTCTGGAAGTACTAGCCAGAGCAATTAGACAAGATAGAGAAATAAAAGGAATAAGGATCAGAAAGGAAGAAGTAAAACTATCACGATTTGCAGATGATCTGATACTTTACATGGAAGACTCCAAAAACTCCACAAGAAGACTTATTCAATTAATAGACAAATTCAGCAGAGTAGCTGGATACAAAGTCAACACCCAAAAATCAATAGCATTTCTATACACAAACGACAAACAGTCTGAGAGAGAAACTAGGGAAACCATACCTTTTACAATTGCATCCAAGAAACTGAAATATTTAGAAATCAATCTAACAAAGGATGTAAAAGATTTATTCAATGAAAACTACAGTACTCTGAAAAAACAAATTGATAAGGATTTCAATAAATGGCAAAATATTCCATGCTCTTGGTTAGGAAGAATCAACATTGTGAAAATGGCCATACTACCAAAATTGTTATACAAGTTTAATTAAACTACTATTAGCATACATCACAGATCTAGAGAAAACATGCCTTAAATTCATCTGGAACCAGAAGAGACCCAGAATAGCAAAAGCAATCCTGGGCAACAAGAACAAGTCAGGTGGAATCACAATTCCTAACCTGAAATTATACTACAAAGCTACTGTAATAAAATCAACATGGTACTGGCTCAAAAACAGACCTGAGGATCAATTGAACAGACTGGAAGATGCAGCCACAACGAAAAACACACTCAGCCACCTAATATTTGACAAAGGGCCCAAACAAGCTCACTGGAAAAAAGAGAGCCTGTTTAATAAATGGCGCTGGAAAAATTGGCTTGCCTCTTGCCAAAGACTGAAAATAGACCCAAGTCTATCACCTTGCAACAAACTCAAGTCAAAATGGATCACAGATCTCAATATTAAAACAGAAACTCTAAATCTATTAGAAAAGAAAGTAGATAAAAATCTTGAAGACATAGGAATAGGCAGAATTCATGAAAAAAAAATGAAACTGTAAGGGAAATACTTCAAAGAATCAGTAACTGGGACCGCATCTTACTGAAAAGTTTTTGCACATCTCAATAAATCTCCAGCAAAGTGAAAAGAAAACCCACAAATTGGGAAAAAATCTTAGCTGGCTGTCCCACAGTCAAAGATCTTCCACCTAGAACATACAAAGAATTTAAAAACATGAACCTGTCCAAATTCAAAGACCCAGTCCAGGGCTGGGGATATAGCTCAGTGGAATAAGTGCTTGCCTAGCAAGCACAGGGTCCTGAGTTCAATCCCCAGTACCGCAAAAAAAAAAAAAAAAAAAAAAAAAACAAAGACCCAGTCCAGAAATGGGCATCTGAGATGAATACACACTTCTCAGATAAAGAAATACAAATGGCAAATAAATACATGAGAACATGTTCCACATCTTTAGTCATTTGAGAAATGCAAATGAAAACAGCACTGAGATTTCATCTCACATCAGTAAGATTGGCCAGCATCAAGAAATCATCCAATAAGGGACTTCTGGGAAGATGGCGACCGGGTAGGCAGCAGAGAGAGAACCTCCCAGAGGATTACCACCCAAACAATGAAATATAGCAATATGAAGACAGAAATGAGGACTTCCGGGAAGAAGACGACCAGCCGAGAGAGCGAGTGCGGAGGGAAGAACGGCTTCAGCTCCTGAACCCGACAGAGAACGCGCTACTGGGACAAACTGCGCCA
>PVLD010020702.1:0-33277 GCA_004027595.1 Dinomys branickii | reverse complement strand
AGTTATTATCACAGGGAAGATGACTGATTGAGTGGTAGGGCAACGGAGATGAGGGAGGAGAAAAAACGAACTGATCAAAAGGGCCATCATCTGTGTAACCTGAGTAACAAAGATGAAGGTAACATTATGTAGGACAGCATCCAGAGCTAATTCCCTTCTATGTTCTCTATAATTCTGTATTTCCTCAGTCGCTTTTGTACTAGCAGAAATGAAGATAACTTTATATTATACAGCATCCAGTGCAAATTCCCTACTATCTTATCTATAATTTGGTAAATGTTTTTGTGTTAACTAATGTGAAGATAACTATGTAATACAACATCCAGTGCTAATTCCCTACTATATTCTGTATAACTTTGTATTTTCTGTATTGTTTTTGGCTTTTCTGGTTCATATGTATCCATTCTTTTGTCTTTAAAATAAAAAAATTTTTTTTTTGGCGGTACTGGGGATCGAACTCAGGACCCTGCGCTTGCTAGGTTTTTTTTTTTTTTTTGTGGTACTGGGGATCGAACTCAGGACCCTGCGCTTGCTAGGCAAGCGCTTATTCCACTGAGCTATATCCCCAGCCCTAAAATAAAATTAAAAAACAAAAAAAAACCAAAGTTGAACCAGCATTCAGGAGACTGAGGCAGGAAGACTGCCACACATTGAGGCCAGCCTGGGCTACACAGGGAGACCCCGTCTGGAGAGGAGAGGGAAGGGGGGGAAGGGAAGAAAATTCCACCCCAACTCGGGCAACTTAGAAACTCAGTGAAACCCTATCCCAAAACAGGGGAAAAAAGATGGTGAGGTGGGCATGCCCGTCATCCCAGAACTCCAGAGAATCACCCCCAGCTCAAGGCCAGCCTGGGCTACATGCAAGACCCTGTCTCAAAGAAAGAGAGAAGGAAATCAAAAGGCTGTAGCTCACTGCAAAGGCCCTGGGTTCAGTGCCAGCATCACAGTGCTGTGTCTGTAACCCCACCCTGGAGGGAGGCTGAGGCAGGAAGGTCACAAGTTCAATCACCCGGCACCCTTGGCGCCAGTGCTTCTCTGACCTGCAGATGCAGCTCAGTAACCTGCGCTCCTGGCCCCCCCCCACCTGCGAAAACCTGCTGACCTCGCTGTTCCCCAAGCTGCCCCGCCTGACAGACCCTATTTGTTACACTGCCTCCCTGAATGGCTGCGGCCACGGCTGGGGCCTCACGCTGTTCTATCCACCACCTGTCCAGACACCAACCAGATTCAAGCTGCCCCCCCCCGCCAAAACGGCTCCTCTGCAGTCTTCCATGTCTTTTCTTTTTTCTGGTACCAGGAATCGAATTCAGGACGTTGAGCTTGCCGGGCAGGCGCTGCCCTCTGGGCTACATCCCCAGCCCTCTCTCCTTCCAGGTCTTAATAACCCCATCTTCCCAGCAGCTTGGGTCAAAAACCCCACAGACCACCAGGCCTATAAATGTGACCTCACAAGTTTTTCTCGTCCCCTCTCTTCTCCACCCAGGTCTCCCCAGCAGTTGAGGTTCCTGCCTTTTTCCAACACACAGTTCCCCGAGATCACAACCTGCCGACCCGGGGCTGGGGATATAGCTCAGTGGAATAAGCGCCTGCCTAGCAAGTGCAGGGTCCTGAGTGCGATCCCCAGTACTGCCAAGAAATAAAAAAATAAAATAAATAAATACAAACAAACAAACAACCTGCCGACCCGCCCCTATGGGAGCGGCATCTCATTCAAAGTTGAAGCTCCAGAGCCGGGCGTGGTGGCGCACGTCTGTAATTTCCAGCACTAGGGAGGCTGAGGCAGGAGGATCGTTGCAAGTTCGAGACCAGCCTGGGCTACAAAAGTGAGCTTTCAGGCCAGCCTGAACTTCACAGCGAGACCCTGCACCTAAAAGGCCAAAAAAAAAAAAAGTTAAAGCTCCCGCTGACCCCCAGCCCCTCCCCGATCTGCAATTGCACCAGGCTCCGCCCCTCCCGCGGGCAGCTCAGGATCCAGCCCCGTCTTGGCCCCAGGCCTTCCAAACTCCCTCGAGCTCTGCCCTGGTCTCCGCCGTCCCTCCCTTTCTCAAAAGTCCTTTTCCGAGGCAGCCATTCTCCATCCACGCAGCAGCTCCCCTGCAACAGCGGGCTCTCTGCGCCTCCCCTCCGGTTACAGCCTAACAATCGCTCCACAGGCCACTATTTCTCTGCCTACCAGTGCCAGTGCCAAGAAGTGAGGGCCTTCTGCGCTTGCTCCCGGCAGGGCCCCAGCGCCCTGAAGCCCAGGGTCCCACCGCCTCCCCAGAGGTGCTCACAAGGTGTCTGCTGCCCAAACCTCCACCCCAATCCAGTAGCTTCCTGACCTAAGCCGGCCTCTGCGGAGTGCCTCCCTCCCCATCAGAGCAGCTGCCTAAGCCTTCCAGATACACTGCTTAAATCAGATCCTTTCTCTGCTCAGCTTCGCAACACACTCAGTGAAATCATGCATCCCCAATCCAGCCACACTGGCACACTGGATTTCCTTTTTATTTATTTATTTTTGGAGACGAGGTCTTGCTTTGTAGCGAGGGTTGGCCGTGAACTACCTTCGATCCTTATGCCTCTGCCTCCCACTGAAGTGCGCCACCATGACTGGCTAGTATTTTTCCTACACCTCCTTTTGGTACGTCAAACTGGATTCTGCCTGGGGGCCTCGGCGCGGCCCAGACCTCTTTCCGCATCTCTGCACAGCCAGTTTTCTCGCCCTTTAGACATCACCTTAAATGTCAAACTCCTCCGACAGGTCTTTCCTCACTTGGCGACTGGTCATTTTTGAGCCCAGGGGCTCCACCCCTTAGTTACACCCCCAGCCCTTTTACTGCGTTTTGAAACAGGGCCTCATTCATTCGCCAAATGGCCCAGGCTGGGCTAGAACGCTCGATCCTCCTCGCCTCAGCCTCCCAGAATCTGCAGCATGAACGGCACCATCGCCGCCCACCCCGCCACCTGCCACTCGGGCCCCGCACCCGCGCACCTGTCGGCCAGCTCCAGCACCTCGTGCACGCTGCCCGTGCTGACGCGGATGCGCCCGGTGTACATGTACTCGATCACCGCCTCCACCGTGTCGGGCTCCGGCCCCGGCTCCGAGCTCCACTTGCGCATCTCCACGCGGCCAGAGCGCGACTCCGAGAACTGGCCGGAGAGCAGCGGCGTGAAGTACTCGGTGGCGGCCGCCAGCACGGAGCGGTGGGCGCGGAACTCGCGGCCGCCCGCGCCGCCGAAGCACAGCGTGATGTCGCAGAAGAGGCCCTGGCGCCGCTGCTCGTTCTGGCGCCACGACAGCTCCGAGCAGTGCGAGCTGCACTCGAAGTCCTCAGCCTCGGGGCCCGGGTCGCCGCCGCCCGCCTCCATGGCCGCCAGGCCCGGCCCGAAGTCCACCGTGCCGCTGCCTCGGACCTCGGCGGCCATCCCGGTGGAGCCGGCGGCGGCGGTCTCCATGCTCTCCATCTCTAGCACTTGGAGGGACGCGGCAGCGGCCGCTGCGGCCGCCGCGGCTGCCACCGCCGCAGCCATCTTGCCGCCGCGCCGGCCCCCAGACGCAGGGCGCGGCGCCGTTCGAGAGCGACGCACAGGGATTCTGGGAGTAAACTGTGGGCGCGGGGCGGGGCGATCCTGCGCCTGCGCCTACCCGTTGGCGCGATAGCCTCGCCGGAGACTTGCACTGCGCACGCGCCGCATCTCTGGAGTGCGGGCATTGTGCATGCGCTCCCGTGCTGGAGCTCACGCATCACACATTCTTCTGCGCATTGTGCTATAAGCCCCCGGTTCCCACACAGATCGGCGGGGTGATTTGCCTTCTCTTCCAGCAGAGTAGCGAGATGCTCGCGCCACGTGAGGTTCAAGCCTCTCGAACCATCATCCTTGCACACCTATTGTTCCGAAGTGATGTGGGTTTTCCGCTTAAAATACCTTCGGAACGCAGGGCGTGGTGGCGCACGCCTGAAAAATCCCAGCTCTCAGAAAGCTGAAGCAGGATGGCCGTGAATTCGAGGCTAGCCTAGGCTACAAACCAGATCCTGTCTCAAAAAAAAAAGTAAAAAAAGATTGACCACCAGCTAAGTGTATGAGGGTTCAGCACTTGGGAGGCTGAGGCACGAGGATCGCTAGGAGTTGTAGGCCAGCCTGGGCTACATAGTGAGTTCAAGGCCACTTTGAATTGTATAGTGAAACCCTGCCTCAAAAAAAAAAAAAAATTACTTTACTCAAAAAAAAAAAAAAAAAGTTCTCTGGGTGTGGTGGTGCATGCCTGTAATCCCAGCACTCAAGAAGCTGAGGCAGGAGGATCATTGAGTTGGAGACCAGCCTGGGCTACAAGATGTGCTCAACGCCAGTCTGAACCGCATAGCGAGACCCTTTCGCAAAGACCAAAACACAAAAAACCCGCTGTCACCTACCTGTAAATTTACCCCTCCCTACGGCTGTTTTCTCTGAGACAGGTTCTCACTATGCAGTTCAGGGTGGCCTTGAGCTCACTTTGTAGCCCAGGCTGGCCTAAAACTTGCAATGAACCTCCTGCCTCAGCCTCTCAGGTGCTGGGATTACAGGTGTGCGGCACCATGCCCAGCTTCATGTGCTTTTAAAATACCACACAGTGTGGAGAATGAGTTGTGCCAGATCCGAGTTACAAGGTCATCAGCAGGACTTGGAGCAGACAGCGGAGGTGAGGGTGACACTGTGGGGACCACTCAGAGGGGAGACAAGAGATTGAGGGGAGCAGCTTTTGTATTTTTTTTGAAGCTGGTATGTTCAGTTTTTAAAGAGGTGCATCAGCATTTAAAAACTACCTATGCTGGCGTGGTGGCGCAAGCCCGTAATCCCAGCACTCAAGAGGCTGAGGCAGAAGGATCACTGCGAGTTTGAGCCCAGCCTGGGCTACGAAGTGAGTTTAAGTTAAGCCTGAGCTGCACAGTAAAACCCTGCCTCAGAAATACCTTGTAGTCACACTCTCAAAGTGGAACTCAAAGGCACAGATACGCACCACAGGAGGGCTTCCAGTTACTGTACGGTTTATTTAAACTAAACTATGACAATACGGAGAAGGGCGGAGGTGCAGCTGCCCCGACACTGAGGGTCCCAGAGCCTGGGGCTGGGGAGGGCCTCTCAGGCCACACTCTCGGTGACAGGCAAGGCAGCTGCAGTGACAGGATGTGGAGGAGGTTTCACCGCTTCTGCACAGCGCGTTCTAAGCACAGGTGCGTCGGATGTCACACCTTACACCACCACTCCACGGGCCTGAGGGTGGCTCAGGTGCCATGGTCCCGCCCACCAGACAGCAGCAGGCTGACGTGAACGTCAGTGGGATCCTAAATAAACCCAGAGCATGTAACGTACAAGAAGATCCTTAAAAATAAGATTAATACAATGTTCATGTTAGATCAGAAGGAAGAAACCAAAGTGAAAACACAAGACATCAGGGGACATCGGGGGTCCTCTGTGTGTGCCTTAAAGTCTGAACTTCCACGCCTTCCCCAGGGGGAAAATAATCTCACTGACAGGAAAATGAAATCCGCCTCATACTCCCCTGGAAGAACACCTGGGATAGAATGCGGGTGGGTACTTCCACAGAATAAATACAGCAGGTAGCACAGCAAACATCACGTTTTGGCTTGATTTTGATTTCTATGCTTATTAAAAAAAATAGTAAGCCGCTTTGTAAGACTGCATAGCGCGGGCCCGTGGTTTGGTCTGGGGGCCTCTCCGGGCCCTCCCGCAGCTGCCAGCTGTCTGCGCACTGGTTCCAGGAGCTCTGTCTTCACCTCGAGGCTCCCAGGCCTGGCTACATGCTCATGTGCTCCGGGAGGACGTAGGAGATGTCGTCCCATGGGTGGCGATACAGCCCCTGCTTCAGCCTCTTCTGGTCCAGGTAGTGCCCTGAAATGAGGACCCCCCTGCGTCAGGGCCTCAGGAGGCGGTGTGGCCAGAGAATGAGGAAGGGAGAGCTGCCCCACAGAAACAGGGCGGCTGGCATGGTGGGCACCCCAACCCAGCACTGGGCAGGCTGAGGCAGGAGGATCGCTGAGTTCAAGGCCAACATGGGCTACACAGAAGACCCTGTCTCCAAAAAAAGAAACCAAACACAAAGAAGTGGGGAAGGAAATCTGGATCCGTCTCAAACACTCCCCAAACTCTGTTCCCGTGCCAGCAAATAAAGTCATTCCCAAGTAGGAGAACCGAGCTGCAGACTGGCCGGAGAGCACAGGAGCGCTCGGCAGGGGCGCAGAAGCTCCCAGCAGTGATGGCTGTGGGGCTCGCTGTGCATGCGCACCGGGCACGGCCAGCACCGCCAAAACTCACCAATGAAGCCCATGCTGCGGCCCAGCACAAAGATGCCATTGAGGGCTCCGATGTCGATGTACTCGTCGGCCTCCTCCCTGCAACGGGCGCACCGGGGGCTGCATGAGGCCCGGCACAGCCCAGCACCGGGTGCTAACGCCGCCCCGGGGGCAGCTCAGGCACCGAAGTGGAGAAGCTGAGGGTGGAGGTGGGGGGTGGGGCGGCTTGTCTCTCCACTTCCTAAATCCTAGGAGCACAAGCTGCTCTTACAGTTGGGAAGAAACCACAACAGGAAATTGGTGCAGAGGCTGGGCATGGTGGCGCACGCCTGTCATCCCAGCATTGGGAAGCTGAGGCAGGAGGTTTGCTGTCGGCTCAAGGACAGCCTGGGCTACACAGCGACACCCTGTCTCAAAACTGCTCCCTCCTAAAAGCAATGCGTGCTGAGGACAGGCTGGTGCTCACCGAGTGAAGGAGCCGCAGTTCCTGAGCATGTCGACGAACGCCACCCCGATGAGGCCGTCCACGTTCAGGATCAGGTTCGGTTTCTGGGGAGGCACAGCACTCGCCTATCACCTTTCTCTTCCCCTCACAGCACCCCCACTGTTAGGGGGCCTCACGTCAGCCGCCTGCGGGCCCACCTGCCTGGGACTCCCCAGGCCCCTTGCCCGTGTGGCCAAGGACTCGGCTGATGGGCAGCTGCTGCCTGCACGATTCACATAGGAACTGGAAGTCCCAACTCCAGGCCCAGCTGTGTCCCCTGGGGCCTCGCCCAGCCCTGCCGCACCTTGGAGGTGGTGATCTTCTCCACCTGTAGCGCGTAGTCCAGCAGCGGCGTGGCAGGGAAGTGCTGCCGCACGTAGTCCTTCAGGATCTGCACCCGCATGTCTGGGTTGTTGATCTGGAATTGGAGCCACAGTTCCGTCCCATTACCCTCCTGCGGCTGCCCGCGTTGCCGTGGCTTGCCTGGCTGTGTCTCCTGGGCTCTTTGCCACCAGAGGGCGCCCAGCCGTGGGGCTGCTCGGGCCAGGCACCAGCACCCCTCCTGGAGCCTCAGCTCAGGGGCCAGCCAGGCTGTACCCTCATCCCCACCAGGTTACCCCGAAGTCCCAGGGACAGCCCTACACTTTGTCGGTGGCACAGAGGCCATCCAGGCACACAGCACTCCCCAGGCCTGGGCCACTTCTGCCTCTGGGGAGGAAGGCGCAGCGCTAAGCCCTGGGAGCCAGCGCCTTTCCTGCTGCGGCTGTGGTCCTTGCCCACCCAGCCAGATGTTCTCAATCACACGTGACCTCGTTTTGGCTGTTGGTGGTGGTGGTGTTGAGACAGGATTTCACTATCCAGCTCAGGCTGGTCTCAGACTCAGAATTCTGCCTCAGCCAATGGAGGTTTCTGGGGCCACAAGGCCAAGGAGCCCAGAGGGGGATCCAAGACTACCCTGTTAGGCCCTGGTGGCCACCACAGCCCCTCCTCTCTCTGACTTTCACCCATGGAAAAGCTGTCAGACACGAAAAATAGAGGCCGCGTGCTGAAGACAGCGCTGCGTAATACTGTCAGCCTGGGGCACACACTCCCAGTCCTGGTGCTTTGCCACTGAGGCAGGAGGCTGCGAGTTTGAGATAGACTGGGCAACACAGTGAGACTTCATCTCAAAAAAGGTCACGGGCTTCAATCCCCAGAGACCTCCTGCCCTGGCCAAACCCCAAATTCCCTCTCTTCTCTGGGCCCTTTTTTGGTCTTTTTGAGACAGGGTCTCGCTGTGCAGTTCAGGCTGGCCTTGAGCTCACTTTGTAGCCCAGGCTGGTCTTGAACTCGCAATGATCATCCTGCCTCAGCCTTCTGAGTACTGGGATTACAGGCATGTGCCACCATGCCCAGCTATCCCGTTGGCCTTGAGATGGGCAGAGCCTGCTGTGGCCAGCACAAAGCCTGGCCTAGCATGAGGGGACCACTGCACACACACAGCCCCCAAGTTCCTGTCCCACACAGGTGCAACAAGGGGGAACCTTCCAGAGCTCTCAAGGACACAGCTGCGTGCCCCACCCAAATGCCGCAGGTTGGGTACTACCAGCCTCAGCGATACAAAAAGACCGCAGCTTGGGTTTGGCTTCTGTGTTAGCATGGGGTCAACAGCTCTGCGGTCCCTGATGCATCACTGCCCCCCACAGACTTGCCGACTTCACACGGTGGCCGATGCCCATGATCAGCTTGCCCTCCTTCTTCATCTTGTTCACAAACTCCATGGGGATCATGCCGCTGTCAAACGCTTTACTGAACATCTTGGCGGCCGCATCCAGGGCGCCCCCAAAGCGATCCCCCTGGGGAGGAACAGCATGGCCTGCCCTGAGCACCGCAGGCAGCTCCAGGACGCCACTTGGCCCCTGCCTGGCTTTCCTGTCTGGACTCTGCCAGGGCTCCACTTCAGACAGCCCAGTGCCGCCTCCCTCCCCCGGACCCAACTTACTATCGTGAGCAGTCCCGAGGTGAGGCTGGAGACCAGGTCCTTCCCGGCCCGGGCACAGATGATGGTGTTGTGGGCCCCAGACACGGCAGGCCCGTGGTCAGCAGTCACCATCAGGCACATCTCGATGAACTGGCAGGAGTACTTGGGCAGCCTGTGGGTGCAGCGGGGCGCAGATGTAACACAGCAGAACAGGTTCTCGAGCCCGAGGGCAGCAGGCAGGGCTCTGCCTGGGTATAGCACAGGACTGGACCTGTATCTGTGGCGCCCCCACCAGTGTCATGCAGCTGGTCTTCCCTGAAGGGTGGACACCCAGGCGAGGTGCGGACAGGCCAACCCTGTGCAGCAGGGCACACAGCCCTCCCTGCCTGGCTGCTGGGATAGTGGTGCTGATCTGGGGCCCCATTGGGACCACTTCAGGGAACAAGACTTGAATTGGCAGAGTGAATCTGCAATGCTCTCAAAGCTCCCGGCCTGTCGAATGCCCCCAGCAGCCCTGTCCTCCTGCTCGGACGCCCACATTTATCTCTTTAAAAGTCTCTGGAGAGCTAGGCGTGGTGGGGGCATGCCTGTAATTCCAGCACTCAGAAGGCTGAAACAGGATTGTTGCAAATTCAAGACCACCCTGGACTACAAAGTGAGCTCAAGGCCAGCCTGAACTGTACAATGAGACCCTGTCTCAAAACAAACAAAAAAAAACACGTTCCTGGGGAAAGGGGCTGCTCAAGACCTCTAAGGGGGTTGATGCTCTGTCTTTCCTGGGCTTACAGTAGCCTGGTCACCCCTCAAGCCCACCCCATTTGCTCATCAGTCTGGGAAGGGAAGGTCAACAGCACCAAGCCCACCTTCTCTGGAACCAGAGCAGGCCCAGAACACCGCCGATGCCCATCTCCTCCTTGAAGACCTCTGTGATGGGCATGCCGGCGTAGATGAGCTCCTGGCCACGCTCGTCACAGATGCTGGTCATGAACGAGGCAGGTTTGCGGATGAGACCCAGCTCCTGAGGGGAGATGGGGACAGAGGCACAGGGCTACAAGGACTGCCTGCCACCGTGTGTATAGACCCACAGTGTGCCAAGGTAGCTGGCGGTTCCTGGACAAACTCCTCCCAAGAAGGAAATAGACGGGACCACACAGGACATGGAAACCCATGGAGCCCACTTTGTTACCAAAAAGCTAACAAAAGCACCACAATCCACTAATAACCCCACTGACAAAGACTGAGAAACATTCTTGGAGCTGGCTGTGGTGGCACACGCCTGTCATCCTAGAACTTGGGAGGCTGAGGCAGGAGGATCCCTGTAAGTTTGAGGTCAACCTAGGCTACAGAATATGTTCAATGCCAGCCTGAACCATGTGGTGAGATTCTGCCTTAAAAAACTTGCTTTGCATAAACTGAAAGCCTTTCTCGGAGGCAGCTGTCTGGACTCAGAATTCCTGGGCCACCAGTAATTGTGCATTTTGCAGACATCCAGGAATGCCTGTGTCCTCCTCAGATGAACAGGTAAACGGGTGTTATGGTTTGCGTCTCCAAGTCCCCAAATCCTCATGCAGTCATGGGGCAGCTTCTGGAGTTTATGACTGATCCATAGTCCAATGCTGGGATTGAGTGTCAGTGCTACACACACCCTGCACACAATGTAAGGGGGTCCTGCTCTTCCCCCACCGCCCCTCCCTTTTGCTCTGGTTGCTTCTGCGGTCTTCTGCCACCATGAACAGTTGCCCTCTGCCACGTGCCCCTCTGCCTTGGAGCTAGCCGAGCATGGACTGAAACCTTCACAGACTGTGAGCTAAATAAACCTTTCCTTCCTTAATTTCGGGCATTGGGTATTCTGTCCCAGCAACAAGAAAAAAGTAACCACGACAGGATTTGGTATTAGAGAAGTGGGGTTGTTGCTGTAACTATATGTGGTTCAAGAGCCTTTGGAAATGGCTTGTGGGAAGTGTTTGGAAAGGTTCGGGTACGTTGCCTGAAAGAGTAGAGCTGGATGCCTTCTGCTGTTCTGTCTGGGAGATTCTGGTCAGAGCTCAGAAGCCTCATTGAAATCACGCGGTAAAGACCGGCCTGTACTGGGTGCTGTACTCCGGATGTGTGTTATGGCTTGGCAGAAAGAGCGTCTGCATTTTGCTTGTCTCCAGAGACTGCCTGAGACTGAGATTAAGGGCAGTGGACTAATTAATCTGACAGAAGACATTTCAGGGCAGCTGAATGGTGGGGCAGTGGCATGGCTGTTGTCGGGGGCTGTTAGCCAGATTTGTTGAGAATGAAGAGCAAAGAGCCCAGCAGGATGATTTAAGACACTGTGAGTTTTGCCAGAAAGAAGCTCCAGTAAAGCTGTGGACTGCAAAGGTAGAGCTGAGGAGATCCTCACTGCTGAGAACGAACAAAAGAATCAAAAAGATGGCCAGGCGGCAGCACAAGCAGCAGCAAGTCTCCACCTTTGCTCTGAGAAGAAAGTCCCAGAGCGCCAATGGCAGAAGGGCAGTGGCACAGAGAATCTGCTCCTCAGAATTGGGCTCAGGACCCAGTGACCCAGGCACTCGACCCCTATGGCCAAGAGAAGGTAAAGCTTGGCTACTGCTCCAGGTGACAGCAGACCATGGCACTGTCCACACGGCACTGGTTTTAGGTGCATGTAGAATGCAAGAGTCCTGAGGTTAAAAAGGCTTCCACCTAGATTTCAGAAGGCCGGGGAGGCCAGGCAGTGTGCCCCTGAGAGGGCAGCCTGTGAAGCTCTGAGTGTGAAGCAAAGGTGCAGTGGAGGCCTGAGAAGGTTGGTGGACTGTCTGAGGAAGGCTGCAAGGGAGCAAAGCAAGCAGAAGAGAAGCCACGGGAGTGACAACCACCGGAAGTGCTGTAGGGGCGGAGCCACCAGGTCTTCGGAGCTCACAGTTTAACGGATTGCTTCAGATGTTCCACATGGAGCTGCAGATGTTTCCCCTGCTGGATGTGGGACCTGCTTTGGTCCCAGTGCTTTGCATCCCCATTTGTACCTTTTGGAATAGTAATGTTTATTTTGTGCCACTGAATGTTAGAAGTGTTCAACTTTGTTTTCATTTGTACAGAGGCTGACAGCTAAGAGTGTGCTTTGCATCCTGGGACTTGTGGACTTTTCAGCAATGCTGAAACTGTTAGGACTTTGGCAACTCTTGCAGATGGACTGAATGCCCTTTGTATAAAGGGATGTGCACGAGCCTTTGGGGGGCCAGGGGTGGGAATGTTATGGTTGTGTCTGGCTGTCCCCCCAAAGCCTCATGCAGTCATGGGGCGACTTCTAGAGTTTATCATTGATCCACGGTCCAATGCTGGGATTATGTGTGTGAGGGATGCACCCGCCCTGAGTGGGCAGTCTGTGCACTGTGTAAGGCAGGGAAAGAGGCTGCCTGCTTCCACTCCTCCCTTTTTTCTTTTGTCTTTCTGAGACAGGGTCTTGCTGTGCAGCTCAGGTTGGCCTTGAGCTCACTTTGTAGCCTGGGCTGGCCTCGAACTCAGTGATCCTCCTGCCTCAGCCTCCCGAGGGCTGGGATTACAGGCGCGCGCCACCACGCCCGGCTCTCCATTCCTTCCTTTTGCTCTTGCTGCTTTTGCTGTCTTCCTCCACCACCACAAACTGCTGCCCTCCGCCATGCGCCACTCTGCCTTGGAGCCAGCCAAGTATGGACTGAAACCTCCACAAACTATGAACTAAATAAACCTTTCCTTCCTTAATTCTGGGTGTCAGGTATTCGGCAATGAGAAAAAAGTAACCAAGACAACGGGCTTCTTCACACCTGCCAAACCCATCTCAACAAATAAACCACCTACATGGATCTAACGGGGAAAACTTTTATTTGGGTTCCTTTTATAGTAAGTGTGATCAACCAATTTTTCATGTTTCATGGTGGTTTTTTGTTTGTGTGAGGCCAGATCTTGCTAAGTGGCCCTGGCTGACCTCAAACTCTCACCCTCCTGCCTTAGCCTCCCAAGGGCTGGGATTATGGACGTGCACCACCACCCTAGGGTATGCTGATTTCTGAAAGCCCTTGTTGACAAGAACACTGGCTATCGGCTCTTCACCAATGGTCCTAAGAGGTGGAATGGACCCTTGCACACCATGGGACACTACCTATCCCTAGATCTCAGCTTCCAGGCCTGGAGGGCAACAGGTGTGAGATGCAGCTGCCCCAGTCCTCGGAGCTACGTGCTTGGGGACCTAGCTGCCAGGAACTGGACTAGATCAACCCCAACCCCACCACCCAGTTCCCATCTCCCTGCCCACCCCCAAGACGCCACGGCACCTACCCTAGCCCAGGAGTAGTCCATAGGTACAGTGGGGGGTGGCACCTCCTGGGCAGGCACAATTACGCCTCTGGTCACAAGATCCTCGTACACGGACCTGGGGGTGGAAGTAGACAGCTTACAAGGACGGCCTCACCACAGCCAGGTGTGGGCAAAAGCCAAGACTCAGGGGCCACGAGAGCCAGGACAGGCTGAGATGGTGCCTTGGCCTTTCTCTGGGTGGGGCTCGGCAGAAGCTAAACCTGGGGCTCAAGAAGGGCCACCTGAGTGGACACCCAACCCCTCCACCTCAGGCAGAGGAAAGGTGGGTCTCCCTGCCTTGGTGGGCCACAGTGCGTGGGGGTGCTGGGAACAGAGGCCTCGCCCCAGGGCCACTCACTGGATGATCTCTCCAAGCTCGTCAAAGCTGCGTGGCACAAATACGCCCGCCTCCTTGAGGGCCTGGTTCTTGGCCACTGCAGTTTCGGACGCCTGGTTGGCACAGGCTCCCGCGTGGCCGAACTGGACCTGAGAACGAGGAACAAGGGTCACAGGCCGCCAAGTGATTCCCGGGGGACAGTGGTGCTGCTGGGCAGGGGCAGCCCGCACAGGCGGGGACAGCACAGGCCGTGCCATGGGGCCCCTGCATCTAGCTTCGGCCACACTCACTAAACAAGCAGGGTGGGCCATGCTCATCCTAGGGGAAACTGAGGCACGGATCTGCAGGAGGCTGCTTGAGGTCTACAGTTACGGCAGCCTGAAGGACAGCCTGGTGGCCACGCCCAGAATGACAACCCTCCAAGTGCTGGGAGGGCAGGTGCGCACACCCGGGCCTGGCTCCGCTCCAGCACTTCCTCCGAGCTCTGCTCACCCCGTTTCAGTAGCCACGAGCTGGAAAGGCGGGGCAAGTGGGCTGCGTGGGAAATCAGGGAAGCGTGTGGGGCCTGGGGCCAGGCGCCGTCTGTGCGTTCAAACAGGAAACAGAAACAGACCTCGGGGCACAGGTTCTAGTGCTTCTGCGAGGTACCGCAGCTGCCTCAGTGTGAACAGGACTCCGGTCCCAAGAGCAAATCTTAGGCTTTGTTTTGGGGACGGCCTCTCTGCAGGGCCCATGGGCCCGCGAGCACCCACCCAGTGCGGCCCCAGCCACCCCAGCGACTGGCTGCCTGTACCTCTGACGAGAACATGGTGGCGCAGGTCCCGATGCACCAGCACACCACAGGCTTGGTGAGCCGGCCCTCCTTGATGCCACGGCAGATCTTGTACTCCTCTGTGCCCCCGATCTGCAGGGCAAGGGCGGGAGGAGCCTGGGTTAGCAGAGCCACCCTGGGGTGGTCCGGGAAAGACACCCCACATGACATGGGGCCCCAATTCACACCGGGACCTGAGGCGGCAGGGGACATGGGCCAGGGCCTCGTGAAAGAGAGGAAGGGGGGTTTCAGCAGGGAAGGCCCAGCGTGGACACGAAAGGCTCCAGGAGACAGCACCCTCCTCCAGGAAGCCCCGGATGCCCAGTCCTGATCCCGTGTAGGTGACCTAGGAGCGACGCTCAGGAGGGAATGCGATGCCACAAACTATAACAGGGCCTCTCTGACTTCAGCTCAAAGCAGGGCAGGTATGGGGTGTGGTGCCAAGACAGAGCTGAGGTATAGCAGCCCTGGGCAGAGAGATGCCTGTGCCAGGCCCCGGGACACGATGAAAACAGCACCACCTCTGGGGCTGAAGCACAGCAGTGGGCTCCCAGGGCAATGGATTTCCAAAACCCAGGATTTCCTTTCACAGCCTTTAAACACGGGGACCACAGAGAGTGCTCGCCTGGCACCCAGCTGGTGCCTCCTTGTGCAACTTCCTGAGGGCCTCACCTCACCCAGCACCACAATCATCTTGACCCCTGGGGTGTCCTGGTACCGAAACACGTGGTCCATGAAGGTGGAGCCAGGGTATCTGCGAGGAGCAGGGACATAGGGCTCAGGGGAGGGGGCCGTGTGGGTAGAGATGGCAAACAGTCCACAGAATGAGGCCAGAGGTGCTCCCTCGGCAGCAGGGGTGCCCTCATAAGCACCTGTGTGGCAGTTTCTTTTTTTTTTTTTTTTTTTGGCAGTTTCAAAACATGTCCAGATTGGTCAGAAAGGTAGAACCTTTGTCTTTCTGAGACAAGGTCTCCTATGTAGCCCACACCAACCTCAAACTCACAGTAATCCTCCTGCCTCAGCCTCCTGAGTGCTGAGGCTACAGGTGTGCACCACCGCAGCCAGCAGAAAGGTGGAACCTGCCATCTCTCGTCTTGAACATGGGCTGGGGAGGCTCAAGCGGCCCACAGGGAAGCCTGGCCAGGAACCCAGGGGCCCTGCTCCCTGTCACCCTTCCCTCCACAGTCTGCTCTCCTGGGCCTCACCACCCCTCACCCGGGCCAGGGGCCCTCAGGAGCTGCTCCTCAACTTGGCCCAATCGGCAAATGCTTACTGGAAGCCACTGGGTGCAGGTGATGTTACTCTCACAGCCCTGGGGACAGGACATGAATGCAGGTGTGGAGCCAACCGCACGCGTGGCACAATCCAAGCACCTGGCTGGAAATGTGCCAGGGCTGCCACGGGGGCAACGGCAGGGATGTGGGCCCTCGCCTCCCAGCGGACAGCTGTGTTTGTCCCATGTGCTAAATGCTGCAGCGCTCCCTCCAGCAGACACACTCGGGACCCCTGATCCCCGCTCCCACCAATGAAAATAACACTTGAGCTGGACATGCTGGCGCACGCCTGTAATCCCACCACTCAAGAGGCTGAGGCAGGAGGATCGCCACAAGTTCAAGGCCAACCTGGGGTACATAATGAGACCCTGTCTGAAAAAAGACCCAAGAAACAAAAGTGACCCCCCAGCAGCAAAGTGCTGGGCGTGTTGGCACCTTACATGGAGGGCACACTCAGCCTCCTGGTCCCGCCCCGCCCCAGACATGGAGGGAACAAAGGTAGGTGGAGACCGAGGAGCATAAGGACAACCAGGTGGCCCGGGTCCCACTTCCTTCAATGCCTGAACCGCAGTCCTAACTGCTGGTCCTGCTACCAATCCTCGGCCAGAAGTTGGGTCCCAAAGGTGCCGCAGGCCCCTTCCTGATCTGCGGCTGAGCTGTGTCCTGGAGAACTCACACCAGGCAGCGTGTAGGTCCCAGAACTTGGCCATGTGGCCAGTGCTCTCACCTGTCGCCACCGATTGCCACGCCCTCGTAGACGCCGTCAGTGGTGCGTGAGATGATGTTGTTGAGCTCGTTGGACATGCCCCCTGAGCGCGACACATAGGCCACGCTGCCCGGCCGGTACAGCTTGGAGGCCAGGATGTTGTCCAGCATGCCCCCGGTGTTCCCGATCTTAAAGCAGCCTGGCTTGATGCCACCCACCTGCGGGGAGAAGCCGACCCTCGAGGGCCCCTTTTCTACCCAGGCCTCTGGCCGAGAGTGAGCACCACCCACTGGCCCACATGGCAGGCTCTTGCCCTACGCACCGAGGGACTGTAAGTGTGGCCCTTCCTGTACTTCCGACCCAGACACTCGGGACTCAGCCACCGGCCTCACTCCCAGGCCACAGCATCCAGCACAGGTCTGTACCAAGAGGCACTATTTCTTTGTTCAAAATCCCTAGGTTGGGCCGGGCATGGAGGCACACACCTATAATCCCAGCACCGGGGAGGCTGAGGCAGGAGGATAACACAGAGTTCAAGGACACCCTGGACTACATAGGGAGACACTGTCCCCCACGACCCCCCCCAAAAGAAAACAAGAAGTCCTACCTTGGAATGTTTATAGTTTTGAACTTTTTAAAATTTAACAACTTCAGGAGCTGGGGATATAGCTCAGTGGAATAAGTGCCTGCCTGGCAAGTGCAGGGTCCTGAGTTCAATCCCCAGTGCCACCAAAAAGAAAAATAAAAAAATAAAAAAAATAAAAAAATAAAATAAAATTTAACAACTTAGTAAAGTATATAAATGAAGAAATGCTCTCCTAACCTACCATGGAATCTTTAATGCAACAACCAAGGAAAAATAAGCCAGGAGTATTAATACAAGCCTGTAATACCAGTACATGGGAGGCTGAGGCAGGAGGGTCACCATGAGTTTGGGACTAGCCTGGATTACGTAAGAGTCTGTCTCAAAAAACAACACAAATATTCAGAGAGCAATTTCTTCTCATGTGAAGGTTTAAGGTCAAGAGTAAGATCTGCTTAGTTTGGTTTTTCTCTGGATCACAGTTAAAGGGGAACTTGAAGGCAGAGCTACATGCCAAGCAGCAAGGAAACCCCAACCACGTCCCTCTGCCCCCCGCACCCGACAGGCCCCAGATCACAGGCATGTCCCAGATCTACCCCCGAGGAGGCAAGGGGGTCCTGCTGGGGCTGAAGCGAGGGACACTCACGGTGGCGGGTCCGATGATGGTCACGCCCCTCTGCTCTGCCCTCTGGATGAGCTTCCGCGTGAGGGCCTCAGGGATGCCTTCTGCTATGATGGCGATGGTGCGGATCTGGAACAAGGCCCTCGTGAGCCGCAGCCTGGCCAGGTGAGCGCAGTGCTGCCCCGGGCCCCTTCCAGCCTCCAGGCCCAGAGAGGTGCAGACGCCGAGACCTGTGTCTCCCACCCGCTCCCAGCACAGATGTTCCCGGCACCCTGCTGTGGGCGCCCTGCCTCATGGCTCTACCAGCCCAGTGTACCCTGCCCTGTGCTGGCTGCTTCTGCAGCCACCTGCGGAGTCTCCACCGTGTCCCCACGGGTGGCCAGTGCAACAGGACCTCAGCCTGCACACCCGGCCAGAGGCCAGGAACACCAACATGGTCCCTCTTTAGCCCTGGACCCAGGACACATGGCATCGAGACCGCGGCATGGCTTTGCATGCAGCCTACAGCAGTATCTCGGTGAAATCACGCAGTAAGAGAGCGGCTGCTTTTTAACGAAAAACTGTACTTATAGCCACTATGGTGGCTGGTACAGGCCGGTAACCCCAGCTGCTTAGGAGGCTGAGGCAGAAGGATCACAAATTTCAGGCAACTTAATGAGGCCCTGACATAAAATAAAGTAAAATTAAATTAAAATTTTTTAAAAAGGCTGGAAGGGCTGGGGATATAGCTCAGCGGGATAAGTGCCTGCCTGGCAAGCACAAGGTCCTGAGTTTGATCCCCAGTACCGCAAAAAAAAAAAAAAAGGCTGGGGATGTAGCTCAGTGGCAGTACGTTTTCTTAGCAGGTATAAGGCCCCCAGTTCAATACCAAGTGTCATAACCCTCCCCAAAGTACACAGAAACAAGTGGGGGCTGGGTATAACCTTCCCAATGTCTGTTCTAGACTGAAAAAGTCACTCATAATAGTGACCAAAACAGCACCAGACTGGCACCAACAGACTGTTCTCACAGACAAGAGAACAGAGGACACAGAACCAGACCCACACAACTAAGCCCTTGGATCCGGGACAAAGCCGAAAACGCACACGCGTAAGACTGCCTCTGACGAGCGGCTTCTGAGAAAAGCATGCTCTTTCCAGTGATGCATACCTCTGATCCCAGCACTCAGGAGGCTGAGTTGGGAATCACCTGAGCTCAGAAGTTCAGACCATGCACCATGGGCACTACAGTGAGACCAGTCTCAAAAACAAAAAGAAAACAACAGAAAAACAAGGCATGGAATATATATAAACAATAGGTGTTTTTGAAGGTGAATCTTAAGTCTTAGTTAAAACTCAAGGCTGGCCGTGGAGGTGCAAGTCTGTAATTCCAACACTAGGGAGGCTGGGTCAGGCAGATCGCCTCTAGTTCAAGGCCAGCCTGGACCACATAGCAAGATACCATCTCAAAACATGAAAACCAAAAAACCAACAAACAAAAACAACAATCAAAAGCAAGGCAGGAGGCTGGGGGCACGGCCCACTGGTGGAGAGCCTGCCTCCCCGCAACAGTGCAAGGCCTGGGTTTGAGCCCACGTGGGGGAGGATCACAGACTAACAGAAAAATTACTCATCTGGCAAACAGCACAGGGGCGGCCCAGGCACACTCAAACCACCTGGAGCAGCGTACGTCACACCCCATCACTGTAACGCTTGTGGACCAACGGCTTTCAGCTATGCACAAGCTGAGGAAGAGGATCACCTGCAGAAATTCCCACTGGGGAGACCGTGAGATGCGCCAGCCCCCATCCAAGGTGCTCATCCTGAGACTGGGAATAGCAGAAATGCCCCAGGGCCAGGGTGCAGGCCTGTCACCCTCGCACGCTGGGAGCCTGAGGCAGGAAACTACAAGTTTGAGACCAGCCTGGGCAACTTGGCAATTTAGCAAGACCTTGTCTCAAAATAGGTTTCTTTTTAAAATAAGACCAGACAGAAATTCTTTTTTTTGGTACAGGAAATCAAACTCAGGACCTTGTGCTTGCTAGGCAGGCGCTTGTGCCTCTGAGCTATATATATCCCTGGCCCCAGGCAGACATTTAGCACAAAGGTGCTGTGTCCAGTCCCCAGTATGCAAAAACAAACTTTTGTTAAGAGCTTTGGTCAAGTTTTTTCAAGCAGAGGGGTCCTCTAGGTGGGCAGCCCTGGCCCAGCTGTCCTGATTCTAGCCTCTGCAGGGCCCCACCTGTGTCCCTAGAAGCCCGCACCAATGCGCGCACCTGGGCGTAGCTCATGGTCTCCATGGTGCTGTCGTAGGCTGAGCGTAGGGAGGCGAAGTTGATCAGCACGTCCACCTCGGGGTGCTTCTTCATGGCATCGGCCATATTCTTGAACACAGGGATCAGGATCTCCTTGTGGCCCCAGTAGAACTTCTGCTTGTGATCCCCCCTGGACAGCACAGGGGACAGGTCAGGGCCTACCTCCTGGGTGGGGAGGAGAAGGGGCCACGCTGCGCCTGGGCACTCACGTGAAGGGGTAGACCATGGCGGCCACCGAGGGCTCCTCGCGGGAACACACGTAGTCAAAGTCCAGCATGCCCTGCACGGCCCGGGTCTGCATGCCCCACACGATGGCCTTGGTGTGGCGGCTGAAGAGGGTGGCACTCTTTCCTGGCGGGCAGAGACACAGGGGGTGCACCTGGGAGCCACACCTGGGGACCATGGGCATGGGGATGGGGGGAGGTGGTGCCCAGGTCCCTCCAGGCCCCACTTCCAGGATGGCAACTCTTCAGGACAGAAAGGGATGGCAAAGAGGAATTTGGAGAGCCCAAGGGCCCGCGGGGGGCCTCGGGTTTTCTGGAAAGAGGCAGCAGAGAACAAGAAGTGAGATCTGCCCAGCACGTGCCTGAGCCGCTCGCACAGAAGGGGCCTCACTCAAGCCTGAGCCCTCAGCATCCATGCCCCACTCCGTGTCGCGCCAAGCTTGCCCAAGTGTGCTCTCAACCATTTTTTCCTCCCTTTTTTTGTGGTACAAGAGACGGAGCCCAGGGCCTCAGGCAAGCGCTCCACCGCCGAAGACTTTTTCACTTTTTTACTGAGAAACAAAAGTCTTGCCAAGTTGCCTGGGGCGGCCGCGAACCTACAGTTCTGTGTCCCAGGTAGAACTACAGGCCTGTGCTGGCATGCCCGGCTTAGGTTTTTTTAAAAGCAGCTGAAGAAGAGATGCTGAGCATGCCCGGTTCTGGCAGCCATGGGGCAGTGCCCAGCACTGCTTATTGCTCTGTCCCTCTCCTCTGCGCAGACCACAGCCTTAGAGCCTCGGGTTCCAGGTCAGGGCGGCCTCAGGAGAGACCAGGCTGTGGCTGAGCATCCAGCCGGGGCTCAGGCACAGGCTCTGGGCCTCCTCGGCCCTGCGCTGTCCACCCACCACCCTCCGCCAGGGCAGGAGGGCAGAGTGACAGAAGACAGGGCGAGAGCCGGAGGAGCAGCGTGGGGCGAGCGCACCAGAACGGCCTGAGTCAGGCCCCACGAGACACCTGCACGCTGACGTGGGCCCTGGCCCACACAAGGTCTGCTTCAGTCCTTTAACAGGACAGCGGTCAGCTGTTCGCAGCAGAAGGCACCCAAGGGTGCTGACATCTCAGGCCCACTGTCAGCTGGACCCATGGGTGGGATGAGACGTGGGTGCTCCGCACAGGGATGGCACCTAATCCACTTGGCGTCCTCTGCTGCCCTAGGAAGCCTAAGCCCTGAGGCCTGTGACAGCGGTCACTGAGTGACAGCGGTAACCAGGCACCAACACCGGGACTTGGCTGGGCACCACGCAGCAGACTAAGCCAGGAGGCCACGCTGTCCTGGGAGTGCACAGCCACACTTGTGCGCCCACACACGTGTCTGGAGACACCAGGACAGAGTCCAAGACCCAAACCCCAGTGGTCCCCAGCACAAGGGAGCAGGGCCGAGGGGCAGCACCGTCACCAGCAGCAGAGGAACCTGAGAGGCTGCTACCGCACGCCGCCACTCTGACCAAAGCAGGGTCTGGCCACCTGGCTGGCCTTTGTCCCCTCTGTCCCCCCCCCAGAGCCCGAAGACCCATGGGCATGGGAACTCTCCAAAGATGCCTGTCACTGTGTTACCCACGTTGCCTGGGGTGTGTGTGTTTGAGTGCGCACGTGTGCCTGCAGAGCCCTGCAGCCCTGCCGAGGACCTGGTCCCTGTCCTCCCTTTCCTTCTGCCCGCCCAGCTCTGCACCCACGGGACATATGGTCTGGCCTCAGGGGCTCTGGACAGGGCAGGGCTGGTGGCAATGAGAATTAGGATGAGAAATGGTCGAGGTGGCCACTGGTGCTCCATCCTGGGGACACTGACCAGGCCAGAACAGGAGGGGCCAGGAAAGGCAGCAGACAACACTGTGGACAAGGGGTGGGGAACGGGGGCTGGGCCAGCACCTGAGGTCTGAAGCCCAGTAATGGAGCCACACGGGGTGGCCGGGGTCCTACCTTGCAGGGCTCTTGGGCTTGGGTCTGAATCTGTCAAAGAAAATGACCAAGGGGACTGAGCGACCTGCAAGGTCAGGGGCAGGCAGAGTAGGAAGCAGGAGGGCAGCACGGATGGGCCTCTGTGTCCCACAGCAGGGACAGGCGCTGCCGTGTGGCAGACGGGGCAGAATGGGCCAAGCACGAGGGCACGGAGTGTGACAGGATGGTCCCCCTTGTTCCACGAGGCACGGCAGGGAGACAAGGCAGGGCCTGGGGCCGCACGGCCGTGGCCACCCACTGTGAGCCCAGCTGGGCACCCCTCTCCAGGACGCTGAGCACAGCTGCTGTATCAGCCAGGGGTGCACGGCCGGGAGGACGACAAGGCCGTGCCCAGCTGGCTCTCCGGAGGGCCCGTGGGGCAGGGCTGCCCCTGCTGCCCTGAGCCTCTAGAGCCCTGGCCCCACACAGCCCCCTGGAGACCAGACTGGGAGCAGACGGGGTGGGCAGGGAGCGGCCCTCAGCCCCAAGAGAGCCCGGGAAGGGTCCAGCCATACCGCCTCACACCCAGCTCCTGCTCTGCACCGAGCTCCGAGCCCACTGCAGCAGCCGAGCCCGAGCCGCTTCCCACTGGGCCAGGGAGGGGGAGGAATGGGGGGGGGGACCACACTGAGGGCAACAGGGAGCCATCCAAGCCCTGGAACTCACCTTGCGGCACAGCCGGCTTGGCCTTCTTGGCAGGCGCCACCTCCTCCGCCCTGGACTCCGAGAAAGATGCTGTCCTGCTTGGGGCTGGGGTCTGGGCGGCAGAGGAGAGAGGGGTGAGCAGCACAGGGCGGCTCACAGGCCCCCAGGTCCCCGAGACACCACTCAGGACAACCTGCCTCTGGCCCCCTGAGCTGCTCTAGAAGCATACTCTGCCTGCTCCTGCGCTGGGACGACAGGGGGCTGGGGGCTGGGCTGCCCAGGGCTTGCTCCCAGCAAGGAAGGCCAGACTGTACTCAGCTCTGGCACTACTCCATTATCTGGCTTTTTTGAGACAGGGTCATACAAGATAGAGCAGATGGCCTTGAACTTGTAATCCTCCTGCCTCAGCCTCCTGAGGGCTGGGATCACAGGTGGGTACCATCACCCCTAACTGATGAACACAAGCTTTTTTTTGTACCAGGAATTGAACTCAGGACCTCGCGCTTGCCAGGCAGGTGCTGTACTGCCGAGCTCTATCCACGGCCATCAACTCTGATCTTAACCCTGAGCGATTCTTTCCGTTACTCTACACTGCAACCAGGGCAGGAGAAAGCCGCACAGGGACAGGCGCCCAGTGTCTCCCAGTGGCACAGCAGGGATGTCGGGGTTGGGCAGCACCTACCGATGTGCTCCCGCTGGCATTGAGCAGGAAGTTGGCAGTGTGGGCCGCCGTGGGGGGCTGGTTGGGGATGGGCCGGTGGCCGAGGGCCATGCCCACAATGGCCGTCATGTGGGTCTCCGTGCCGAAGACGTGGATGGGGATGCCTGTGGTCTTCCCTGGGGGTGGGAGAAGAGGCAGTGACCGCAATGCCAAGGAAGCACTGGACAGCCCAGGCCCACACAGGAGCTCTGGACGCGGGCCCTGCCACCTAGCACCGGTCCCAAGGCCTCTGGATGAGGAGGACACAGCTGGCCAGGCAGTGCGGCAGAAGACACGGGCCTCAGGACACCAGGAGCCTGGGACTAGAGCTAACGTGAGCTGGATGGACAGTGCTGCCCAGCCACGGCACATGGCAGCGACAGGCAGGGGACTGGGCCCTGCAACAGCTCCACGCCTGCCTGTCTGGAAAACGGCTCTTCCTCCTCCTCTTCTGATGCTTGGTGGGCAGGGCAGAGGCCAGGAGGCGCTGCAGACCTGACTGTGGCCCTGGCGCCTTGCAGGCCCGTTCCTAGTTTGACGCCCTGGCTCTGGTCCTGCGGGAGAGCGCTGATGACCTCAGGGTGACTCTCGGGTCCTACCCAGGCCCCGTGGCTTTTTGATGTAAAGCTCCTCCACAGGCCTCAGGCCTTTTCCACCCCGGGGCAAACCCCTGTTCTTGATCCCACATCAGGAGACACTGCCCCAGACGACACTCAAGGCTGCAGGGGCCACTGTGTCCGCCACCATGAGCCTCTCCTCTGTCCCTCCCTGAGCCCATGGCCACCTGCTGAAAGCCCTGGTGGCCTCAGGGCCACTGGCCACCACACCAGGTAGATTCCTAGCTAATGGCAACCTCTGTGTCCCCAGGGTCTCTTCTGGGAGGACCTGGGCCAGAACCTGGAGCAGGAAGGCTCTCTGCCCCAAGCTCCATCCCCAGCCCTATTACATTTTTATCTTGGTTTGACACAGGAGCTCACGAAGTCAATAAATTGCCCAAGCTGGACTCGACTTAGAATCCTCCTGCCTCAGCCTCCTGAGTAGCTGGGACCGGAGGCCAGAGTCCCCATGCCTGACATCGTCCAATCTGTCCCTGGATTAAAGTTCCCACAGAGAGCAAGTGCAAAACAGCACCTGGCACTGCGTCAAGGGATTCGGGGGTTTGATGTCTGGAGGAGGAATGGAAAGAGAACAGCTTGTCTCTCTGCTGGGAGGGTGCAGTTCCTGTCCCGCCATCTGTCCCCTCTGGAGCACCACAGGCAGGCCTGCCCCACAGGAGTGCCTCAGCAACAAGGGCTGCACTTTATAACCAGCCAGTAGCCAGGCGTAGTGGTGCACATCTGTTATCCCAGCACTCAGGAAGCTGAGGCAAGAGGATCCCAGAGAGTCACAGGTGCTGCTCCCCGGCCCCTCTCCTGTGACCCCCGCCACTGCGCTTGGGTCTTGCTGCTGTTCCCACTTATCCAGGCTTGTCCTCAACGTCACCTCTGGACCCCATCCCTCCACCTGCTCTGCCGACCGATGTTCCAGCAGCATCCTGAGCTCTGTGAAGGCCGAGAGCCGAGTGTGCGGGAGCCAGGCTCCCAGGGCTGCCGTGTGCTCAGTGGTACGGGCAGCAAGCCACACAGGGCCTGGGTTCCATCCCTGGCACCACAAAGTCAACCTCACAAAAGCCAGCCTGCAGGGCACCCAGCACATTCCTTACATGACAAGTAACTGGACCCAGGGTTTTCATACTGAGCTACATCCCCAACCCCCTTTTAATTTTTATTTTGAGACAAGGTCCTACTGTATCACTGTGTAGTCCAGTCTGGCCTTGAACACTGCGCTCCTCCTGCCTCAGCTTCCCAGAGTGCACGTATGATAGGAGCGCAGCCGCAGGCCAGCTGTGTTCCTAAACAGTACTTCCCGGCCCCCACAGGCTGGGCCAGGCCCTCTGTCCCGCTGGGCAGGGAACGAGAACACAGGCAGAACACAAATGCACCTCCAGAGAGCAGCGGCAGCAGCTGTCTGCCATCCCAGCCCTCTGGGAGGCTCAAGTCAGCCTGGGCAACCTAGCAGCACCCTACCTCAAAACAGAAAGAGAGAAAGCTTGGGACGCAGCTCAGTGCGCAGACCCTGAGGGCTCAACCCCCAGCACTGCAAAATCGAAACAAAATAAACTAGGAGAGCGGAGAGGAAGGCAGCAAGAGCAAAGAGAGCCTGGAGCCCAAGGCCCGGAGGACACCGGGGACAGCGAGGCGAGGCCAGCCCCAGCTTACCTACTTCACCCATCACCCGCAAGCCCTCCTGGTAGTTGGGACCACCTCTCCGGACGAAGATGGTGACCTCGTGCTCCTTCAGGGGGCCCTGGTAATCACGAATTGCTCTCACGATACCCTGCAAGCACAAAGAGACAACAGAGATGCCGCTGAGCCAGGAGGCCGTGGGCCACTCGCACACAGCGCAAGACGCAAAGTATCAGCTGTTGGCACCGCTGGGAACAGCCAGGGACCAGGCGGGGCGGGGAAGGCAGCAGCTGGGCATCGAGGCCCCGACGCGGTCTGTCATCAGCAGGACTTGCTGGTCTTGCTCCTGACCTGTCTCTGGTTGTCCTCAGACCCTACTATTGTTGGGGTGCAGGGGATCAACATTGGGGTCCTACGCAAGGGTCCTTAGAAGTACGGTTTGCTATAGTGACAAAAGTTCCTTAAGAAACTTAAGGACTCAGGAGGCTGAAGCAGGAGGATCACAAGTTCAAGGTTAGACTGGACAACTAGGCAAGACCCTGCTTCAGAATAAAATGTAAGGGTCTGGGGATTTAGCTCAGCAGCACAGCGCCTGCCTAGCAAGTGTGAGGGCTTGAGTTCAATTCTCAGTGCCAAAAAAAAAAAACACCTCAAAGCAGGGCCGCGGCACAGCTCAGTGGCAGAGCGCCTGCCCAGCACCTGCAAAGCCCGGGCCCCTCCCAGCACCAGATGGAATGAACCAGAGCCACGGAGGGGCGCAGCTTCAGGCCTGTGGCCACATCAGGGCAGTTGGGGCCCAGTGGTGGGCAGGACTGGAGAGGAGACCCAGCCTCCTCCACATGCTGATCTCCAAGGCCGGTTCTGACTGCATCAAAACACGTGGCCTGAAGGGGGGCCCTGAGCAGGATGGCAGAGTGGCCAGCTCGAAGGAGACAACTCAGGGTCAGCCAGCTTTGTTGAATGGCATTAGGCTTTCATTTCCGGCACTGGGGTGGAAGCCAGGGCCTGCACACTGAGCTGCAACCCCAGCCCTCTGATCAGGCGCACAGGACACCTAGGGGCGCCCGGAACGCAGTGAGCCAGGCCCCTTGGGATGGTCCTGAGGACGCAGAACTCGCCTAGGACAGAGGCTGTGGTCCTGGGCCCGGCTAAGACCTGGGGTGGCTCCGTCGCCAATGGCAACAAACAGGCTGGACCCTGGTCCACACCCTGAGCACTGCACACCTCATACCTTGAAGGTGGCGGCCACGTTGGTGAAGTTGGCGATGCTGCCGCCGATGATGAGGATCTTGCCTACAACCAGAGGACAGAGTAGGTTGGAGACGAGCACTGCAGCCGCCCGCAGGCTGGCAGCAGGGCAAGGACAGCCCTCAGAGGAGTCAGGAAGGGGTGGCCAGCGTCCCCTCAGACCACGCAGCAGTGCCTCTCCATTACCACCCCAGGGCCAGGGCCCTCCCTTTCTCCTAGGAAGCCCTAGAACCCAGCTGGCATCTGGACATCCTGATAGGCATCTCGGTCGCCGCTGGCCTGAGGGAGCCATAGATGCTGGGCAGGTGGGGAGGCTGGCAGGTCGAAGGGCCTGGGTCAGTGGCACTGGAACAAACACTAGGCCCGTCTCACAGACAGGGCCTCACAGACAGGTGCTCTCTCTGCTAGCTTGCAGTCGGGGAAACAGGCCCTAAGTTATGTGAGCAGCCTAGAACCACAGCCTTGTGACTCCTGGCACCCAGCTGCCCCCGCTCGGGGCCACCAGGGGGGAGCGTCCACCTCTGTGCCGCGCACACCCATGCTCACCATCTGGGTGCCTCTCGCGTGTCATGAGCGACAGGATGGTCTTGGCATAGTCGTAGGTCTGCTGCTCGCTGGGGGCACCAGAGTACTCCCCGTAGTTGGCCAGCTCGTCGACGCCCCCCAGGTCACAGATGGTGTCACTGCAGAGGGGCAGTGCTCAGGGCAGGTGTGGCACAGGGACCTGTGATGTTGCTGACCCTGACCGGGCCCCGGCCCCGTAGGCTCTCATAGAAGTCAGAGGTGCTGTCGGGCTCTCAGGCTGTCACCTGCCAGAAGTACTCGCCGCAGAGCCCCGCCGGGCACCAAATGCACACAACTGTAGCTACTAAGGCAGCAGCAGAACTGCATCCAGCATGGGCAGTGGCCACCACGCTTCTGGACAAGAGGCTGCCAATTACTACACCTCGAAGGGTACAAGATGCGACCCCAGTGGTTCTGTAAACTACTAGTACCCCAGCAGCCAGGAAGCTGAGGCAGGAGGACCACTGCAAGTTCTAGGCCAGCCTGGGCTACACAGAAAGGCCCTGATTCAAAAAAACCAAACCAAACCCAACAACTGATATTTACACAGGCGCGGCCTGCCCAGGACAGGGCAGTGCAGCCACCTGGTCAAGGCGGTGGGAGGCGCCAGGCAGCTCCTGCTCTCCGGCTTACGCGCCGTACTTGGTACACTTCTGCCCAGGGCACAAGGCCCTAAGAATTCCAACACTTGGGAGACCCAGGCAGAACCATGAATGTGAGACCGCCTAGGCTCAAAACAAAACAAAAACAAAAATCTAGGGCTTGCCTGTACACTCCTAAAATCCCAGTATTTGAGAAGCTGAGGCAGGAGAACCACAATGTCTGGGGAACTTGGTGACTTAATGAGATACTATGTCAAAAAACTTTTTTTTTTTTTAATTTTTATTTTTGTCTTTTTGAGACAGGATCTGCTATGCAGTTCAGGCTGGCCTCGAACTCCCAAAGATCCTCCTGCCTCAGCTTCCTGAGTGCTGGGATTACAGGTGTGCGCCACCACGCCTGGCAAAAAATTGTTTTAAAAGGCTGGGGGTGGAGCTCAGTGCCAGAACCCTGGGTTCTACCCCTCATATTGCAAAAATAACGATGGAAAGTCATAAAAGTCATACTGTCCTGAAGCAGAACTGCAGCTGCGGACCACGCAGCATGACGTGCCCACACTCCTATCCCCCAGCAAGTCCTGGCCACAGTGAGGCAGGGACCCAAAGACCCACCCACAGCGTCCCCCGCAGTCACCTGTACACCACGGAGGCGCCACCCCCAGCCACCATGGTCCAGATCCTGCCCTTGGGGTTGAGCAAGGTCAGCTTCAGACTAGCTCCGCTCTTGGCGTCCAGGTCTGCGATGTAGGCTTCCTGGGGAGCAGACGCGGCAGGTGGCCTCAGGGACAACCTTCCCTGGCCAGCCCCACGCACCAGGACAAAACCTGACGTTCTCGGGCCCCCAGGCCCTCCAGACCGCCATTGCTGCACTGGGTAATGACAGATGGCCCTGTGCCACACAGCCCCACACACCCCAGTGCGGCCCAGAGGTTGCTGGAGCACTTCTCAAGAAGGACTTGCGGGAGGAGCACCGCCTGCCCGGCTGGCCTGTAGGGGCCGCCTTAAATCATTGTGGAGAAGCAGCCAATCAGGCAGAAGCAGCAGGAGCCCGGGAGGCTGATTGCTCGGCCCAGCTAAATGGCTTTTTGGCTTCAGAGCCAGGTCAGCCCACCCCCACCCCGCTGGGATTTTAAGCAAATTAAATGCTTCTCTTGCTCCTGCCCTAGCCCAACACACATCCTGGGAGGGGGCCAGAGGCCGTCTTGGATGAGTCACTCCATCCCGGCAGGCCAGCCACCGCCCTCCTGTCTGCTGCCTGCCTAACCTCGGGGTAGGCCTCGCGCCCAAACGGCGGGGGGAACTCGATGTCACCCCACTTCACTTTGCAGATGTAGTCGGCAGTGGCATCCACCTTGGCCGCCAAGTCAAGGACGTAAACGCCATCTTTGGTCACGACTGCAAGACAGGCAGAAGCATCAGACTTGGCCACTGCTAGAGGTGACCGGCAACTCCCAAACCTACACCAAACTCCCCCAATGCCCCCCATGGGTTCTCTCATGAGCCAAGGGACTTCCTGAGCTTAGCCACAACCCAGAGGAGCCTCCAGAGACACAGCACAGAAAACGAAAGGCAAGTTTTATGCTGGGTGTGGTGGCACACACCTGTAATCACAGCACTCTAGGAGGCTGAGGCAGGAGGATTGCAAATTCCAGCCAAACATGAGTAACTCGGCTAGGCCTTGTCTCAAATTTTAGAAAGGGCTGTGGGTATAGTGCATCACAAAAGTCTTAGGTTCAATTCCTAGTGCTACAAAAGGAAAAAAAACTTAAACAATTCCCTACCCCCAGCCCTTTTCCTAATAGGATAGGAAGATCTGTGTTAGTTGCCATGACAACTTTCAGACATCTTATAAAGTCCAGAGTCAGGCTTGGTGACCCACACCTGTCATCCCAGCACTCAAGAAGCTGAGGTAGGAGGATTGCTATGTGTTGGAGGTCAGCCGGGGCTACACAGTAAGTTCAAGCCCAAACTGGACTACAGAGTAAGACTCTGTTTCAAAAAATTTTTTTCTAAAATAAAATAGAATGCCAGGCATGTAGTGCTTGTAATCCCAGCACTCAGGAGGCTGAGGGAGGAGGATCATTGTCAATTCAAGGCCAGCCTATGCTACAAAGTGAGCTTAAGGCCAGCCTGAACTGCATAGAGAGATACCATCTCAAAAAGACAAATAAATAATAAAATAAAATAAAACAAAATAAAAGCCGGGCATGGTGGCCCATGCCTATAACTCCAATACTCGAGGGGCCAAGGCAGGAGGACGAAGGTCAGCCTTGAGACCCTGTCTCAATACAAAACAAAATATAACAAGACAGTAATAAAATTTAAAAATAAGTTACAAGTGCTTAAAGAGCATGTGGACATCAAAAGCCCCAAGGCTTCTCTGCCTGGACTCCCAGCAAGCAGCTGGGACCTCTGGTCAGGCGGGGAGAGGCTCTGGGCACCAGGCCCCCACCGGCACGGCTGGTCTCTGCCCCCCGGCTGAACAGCAGTCTTTCCTTCTCGGCCATTTAGCTAATTAAATCAGCACGCAGCCATCTGTGCAGCAGCCTGGGCGCCTCCTCCCCTCCCTCAGCCTGGACTTTGTCCCCAGAGGGCCTGGCCACAGCCAGCCAACAGCAGCGACCCTCCCACGCCAGCTGCTACCTTCACAGCCCTGAGGCCTGGGGTCCGCCAGGGCCAAGGACTGACCAGTCTGGAGTGGGAGCAGGGACACTTACAACAGGAGGCCTCCAAGGGCCACAGCAGGACCAACGGAGACTAACAGTGGGGTGTAGGCGTGGGCACTGAGAACCCAGGTACCAGCACCTGGGCTCTCCAGGCCCAGGCCAGCACGGTCCAGCTGTCTGAAGGCCGAGGCCAGGTCAACGCAGGACAGGTCAACATGGACAGCTAGCGAGGAGCCTGGGACAAGGGACCCCTGCCCCACTGCATCAGCAAAGCTATTACCCAGGGGGTTGATCTCGAGGTAGGTGAAGTACAGGTCCTCGTAGAAGTTGAAGAGGCCGGAGATGAAGCTGGCCAGGACCCTGCATGACAGGAAAGGGGCTGTCACTCAGGGGACAGCTTGGGCCCTGATGTCCCCACCTGCAGCCACTTATCTCTCCACAGTGTGACAGCTCCATGGCTGGCCCCACCCGCTGGCCCCCCACACCGCTCCCTGGACGTCACTCCTGGCCGCTGAGGTGGAACAGAGCTGGCAGGCGTGGAGCAGAGGTGGCAGACAGCAGGGCACAGGCCGCGTGGTGCACGCTGATGTCCCCCACTCAGGGAGGTGGCAGACAACAGGGCGCAGGTGTGCGGTGCATGCTGATGCCCCCCACCGCCGCCCCTGCATCAGGTGCCACTCAACTCTTTCTTGTCAGCAGGCGCATGGACCAGCAGGTGCTTCTTGATGTCCTCAGCACACAGCTTCTCGTCCACACCGACCAGCAGCTTCTGGGCTTTGGCGTCCACGTCACCCACGTCGACGCCACCCTCGTGGTAGAAGAGGACGTAGTCCCCCTCGCGGGCAGCATAGATGCACACGTAGAACTCCTCTGCCTGGAGTGGGATGCAGCATGAGGGTGCTGAGCAGAGGATGCCCCCGCTCTCCCCTGTCCAGACGGGCATGTCAGCTGCCTCCCTCGGGACCAGAGACAGGCCCCCACCTGGGAGGGACCCCGCCCCGAGCCCTCTCAGCCCCGCATGGACAGCCCAGTGCCTGCCCTGCGGATCTCTGCTTGGGCTCTTGGGGCAGCTCTGAGAGCCGGATGCCTGGGCCTCTCCTCTCCTGTGACCACTCCTCTGCTCGCCTAAGGGGACAGGGAGGAGGGAGACGCCTGGCCCACACCACACATGTACCTGAGTGTGTGGCACAAAAGGCTCAATCAGGAAGTTCTTGAGGAAGCCCCTGGCCTTGCCCACCTAGGGAGAAAGCAAGGGGCGAAGCTTATTCAGGTGGCACCCCCTCCAGAGGCGACAGGGCACACAAACAACACCACTGAGCACCAGGCACAGCTTCTAGGAAACAGGGAAATGGGGTCACAGAACTCTCAGCTCAAGAGGCCCTCAGTAGAGCCAAGCATGGGGGCACACACCTGTCACCCCAGCACTTGGGAGGCTGAGGCAGGAGGATCTCATAAATTCAAGCCCAGGCTGGACTACATTGCCTGACCCTGTCTCAAAAATAAATACATAGGACCAGGGTATAACTCAGAGGCACAAGCACCTGCCTGGCAAGTGCAAGGTCATCGATTCCTGGTGCATACGTACATACATACATAAATAAGGCATGGGATCAGAAGTCATTTCCCTCCCAGCCAGGCCACGAATCATCCTGGAATTCAGGCAAGGGTACTTCGGGCAGGGGCACTCTGCTTGTCTGCCCTGGGGAGGGCACGGACAGCTAGTGAGGAGCTCAAGCTTGGGCTGCGGGTGGAGGCAGAGCCCACTGGAGAGACTTCTGCTCAGAGGTCCAGCAGCAGGCCGGCTGGCGGCCTGCAGTGCTAATCAGGTGAAGTGCGGCGCTGGCAGCAGTGGAGGCCAGACAGCCCTCGTCCCCACTCGGCCCCCTGCCCAGCCGCGCACGTCACTGCTGAGTCAGGGACCAGACAGCAATGTGTCAGCGGTGATGAGCCTTGGCCGCCCGCCCACTCGCCCTCCCCAACCCCTCCGGAGGGCCATCCAAGGAGAAACACATGAGGACCGCCTGGAGGGCCATCCAAGGAGAAACGCATGAGGACCGCCTGGGGATATCACACAGTCTTAGCCCATCACCCTCTGCTCGGAGCCTGGGTATCTAGAGAGCAGAGCCCTTTGTCCCCAGACTCTCACAGCTGCAGGATCCCTCTCTATCCTTAACGACCAGAAACCAGGACCCAAACAGGAAGAGAGCTTTGTGGCCAGCACATGGCACACAATGGCAAGCCCAGTCCCTCAAGAGGCTGAGGCAGGAAGATTGCAGGTCAGATGCCAACCTGGACCACTCAGGAGACCTCCATTCCTGATGAATCTGAAAGGGCCTGGGGTGGAACGCAGCGGCACAGCACTCCGCAGAGCACTCGCCAAGCAGGTACAAGGCCCTAGGTTCAACCCCCAGTGGCTCTACTACAAAAGCCCCTGCCCTGAGGAAGCCCCGTAAGGAGCAAGATGTCTCCACTGGCACAGTGCCTGGCATGCATATCACATGAGCCACTGTGACCTTTCTCAGAACCCAGCAAGAAAGCAGTTCTTGCAAGCACTCAGGAGGCTGAGGAAGGAGGATCACTCCAAGTTCGAGGCCAGCCTGGGCTACAAAGTAAATTCAAGGCCAGCCTCGCCAGGCATGGTGACACACTTGTAATCCCTGCACTCAGAATGCTGAGGCAGGAGGATCCTTGCAAGTTCAAGGCCAACCTGGGCTCCAAAGTGAGCTCAAGGCCCGTCTGAACTGCATAGCAAGACCCTTTCTCAAAAAGACAAAAA
>PVLD010020701.1:0-33284 GCA_004027595.1 Dinomys branickii | reverse complement strand
TTTGCATGTCTGTATATGGGTCCATACATCTACAATTCGAAGATATCAATGGATAAAGCAACAACAACTGTTGAGACCATATCACCTTGTCTATAGATTAGTTGTGATTGTACTATTTTCTATGATAATGGGTGTCTGTTTGTCAATAGGTTTTTGTACTTTTATGTTTCTAAAATAAAAAAATAAAAAAAATAAAAAATAAAAAATAAAAATGTAGTGAGAGAGAATTTAAGTAGATATAGGAAAAAGCCCTTCCAGAATCTTCCTTATCTGACCAAAGGCAGAAACTGCTGAGAAATGACAGCTGCTACGGGTCTCTTCTGCAGGGGAAGTTTTGCAGTCACAAGGAAGACAGGAAGTCTGCATGAAGGTGGACCTGCATAAACAAACCTTACTAACATAACCCTTATCTTCCATTAGTCTCCTGCATACATTCACCTTCCCGTAATTTACCACCTCTGGAAACTTAAAAGCCTTTGTTTTGTCGTATCACATCTCCAAAATTTATCACTCTTTCTTAGTAAGGGTATATAAATCTTAGGCCTATTTACTTTTTGAGGGGGCCTTTTTTCTAGAAATACTTCTGTTTCAGGAGAAATCTAACACAAAGTAGCATTCTTATTCCTTTCTCTCACATTAACCTGTCTTTTCCTCATCTATTTCATGGGGCCCCAATCAATAAACCCAAGAAATAAAGCTTTGCCCTTGCCTATACGATCTTATTTTTTCCCTCTGCGTTAGGTATGTAATTGTACACTCACCCTTTTATGTGGTGGTTTTCACTGGGATGCTGTGGCTGAGACTTCGCTTCATTAATCTCCTCATTCAGATGAAGAATTAGTATATTCTTCCAGACAGCTGCCTGTCATTTGGCATAAAAGAAATATCCTTAAAATATAGCGAGAGAGAATTTAACCAGACATGAGAAAGAACATCAGACAGATTAGATGATGAAAATCTCTCCAAAAAGGGTGATTAAATGGTCCTATTTAGAGATGTTTAAAGTAAAGAATATGGTTTTGTTTTTTTTGAGGTTTTAGAAAATCCCCTAAAGAGACAATCTTTAATGGTTTCAGAAGGTTCCTGTCTGCTCTCCAAACCACAGTTCACTACTCATCCTTAATGAGTGCCTTCCTATGTCAGTATTTGAAGTCAGACATGAAGCAACTCAAACTATTTTATTAATTTCTGCTTTTCAAGTTTCCAGGTCTAAAAAAATCACCTAAAAGAAGGAACTATTTTCTCAGAACTAAAAGGTTGGAGAAAGATCCCATTACCGTAGACAGATACAAGACATCTTGAAGGAATTGGCACTTGCTCCCATGTGCATAATGGGTGTTCTCCATCTCTTGAGAAATTATTTTAATTTAGTCTGGAAAATAAAACACAATTTAATATAGATATTTCCTATTCCCCACCCACATACTTATTTGCATTTTCAGCTTTTAATTAGCTTTGTGATATAAAAAATGCTCTCTAAATTTACAGTCCTTTGAGATTGTTTTATTTAGTTTGCATATTTACTAGACTATCCCCAGAAAAGAAGTTCAGGTTCAAACTCACCATAAATAATTGGTGAGGAAAGTCAAGTTGAATCAATATGTTTTGGTCAAAGTCCATATAACCAGAAGCTTTTAAAGGTAAAAGTCCGTGGCCCTCCTTCCATTTCTCATCTATTTCCTTTCCTGGGTACCACAGTCCGTGCTAGCTCTGACCAGAATCATCTGCACCCTGAGCCATTATTCTGAATTCCAGACCCACTACAGCAACTGCTTACCTGGTACACCCTTTTGAATATTTCAAATGCTTCCCCAAATCTACTGACTGAAACCTCAACTCCTAAATTCTGTTCCTTCTAAATATATAGGCCTCTGATTCAGGGGCTGACACAATCACCCATTCAGTTGTGTATTCACCATCTCAGGAAGGTCTCGTGATTCCTAAAGTAGCTCTAAAGTCTACTTCGCCTATGTCCAGTTGCACTACCCTAGTCCAAGCCACACTGTTTGCACAGGAAGGCCTCTCTCATGGATCTTCTGAACACAGTCTTGTCCTTTTCATGTATTCTCAACTGTATCCAGATACACTCCCCACATCCTAATAAAGCTAATAAAGCTTTTTAAAAAAACTTTAAAAATTAACCTGATATCAAAGGATCCCTATGGCTAACTTCATTCTTTTATGATGACCCTGGACATTTATTTGTGCCCTTCTTTCTGTGCCCTAACTGGAGTTTTAACTTTATGTGAGTTTGTAACTCATCAGTAAGTTTAATACCTTCATAAACTAAAAGGTCTTAAGGACAAGAATAATTTGCATTTTTTAAATTATAACTTTATTTGACCACCTCTACAGTTTATAGCAACAGTAGCCAACAGTATCCATTCAACAAATGTAGTTTTTCAATGACCTCTTATTGAATGTTAAGTAGATATAACTTCAGAAAGACATAGAGGCTACTATTTTCCTATATGACTCTCCTACCTCTCCCAGGGAATTTAAGATTCTGAGACTGTGATACAAGGCCTTCTCACCATTTAAAAGAAGGTTGAAATAGAAATGTTCTTACATGGTAGTGTACTGTAGAACTGGGGACTATGTGTCAAAGAAATGAAAAAGAAATCTGAAAGTAAGGCTGCCTCTGTTGCCCCCTGACCATCCCAGAGGTCTCAGAGGAGTCCCCTGACGAAAGATCCTGCAAACTTTTTATTTCTAGGGCTCTCTCTTCACACAGCTGTAAGTTAATTCCATTCTAGTCCCTAAAGTCAATCCCACCTATAGCAACAGAAATTTAAGGAGTTCAAAACCTCATGTGTGCTGAACCTCACCTGAGCTGGTCTAGACCTTGTATGTTAGTCCTAAGACATATGTTTCTCATTTGTAAATCCTCTCCTGGGACTTTTGCTTTAGTTGTAATAGTTCACATAGTAAGGTTATTTAATAGACCCATTTTTTTCTTTTTTATTCTATCCAGCATTGGCTCCGTATCTGTCTTAATTTGTTTTGTGTTGCTACAACAAAATTCCTGGGTCCAGGTAATGTAAGAAGAGCAAAAATCTATTTCTCACATTTGCGGAGGTTGGGAAGCCCAAGATTAAAGCACAGAAATTTCAGTGGTATACAGGGTGCCTCCTCAGAGGGAAGGAACTCTGTGTCCTCTCATGACAATAGGGTGAGAACATATTGAAGCTGAGTGAAGCCACTTGTGAAAGTGTATTGATCCAATTCAGGAGGAAGAGTGCCTGTGAACTAATCACCCCTGAAAGGTGTCACCTGTTAATACTGTCACACTGGCAATACCTGAGTCAAGCCATAATATTACTCATGCTCCTTTAAGTCTTGTCCACAAATTGGAGGATGGCCAGAGATTCCCATCCATACCTTGACACAGATATGACACCTGTTGGAAATTTCCTAGATTGTGAATATCTGCTTTGGTTGCCAAGATTCTCTGTCCTTTTGTTATATCCCTGTTGAAGCATTAAAGAGGGAAAGTTGTGAAGTTCTCCTTGGATTGTATTTGGAGTGTTATCACTTAGATATACACTACCTGAACTGTTCTTTCTTGAAGATTTTGCTCCTTCTGAAGCACAAGACTTAGTACAAACTCTGAGTCCTCCAGATGTGTCCCACATCATTAAACTTATTTGGTCATGTTCACTTGTGTTGTTATGGTTAAATGATATAGAAGGTGTGCATCTCTGGAGAAGACGTCTATCCCTGAGCCAGTGGTGGAAGACAGACTCTCAGCGCCAGTCATCGCCAGCTCAGCCTTGTCACCTCCCGGGAGTGTTAAACGAAGGTGACTGGCTTCCAACCAAGAGAAAACAGAAAAGTTAATGAGATGTTACTTCCCTTGTTGTTGCATAAGACTGTAACACCTGCCTTTCTACAGCCTTTAACCACTGACTCTCTCAATGATTGCTTTGATGAAATGTGCTGCTCTATGCAGAAAGCCTACATGCCAAAGAAGTAAGAGCAGCCTTCAACTTAGAGCCAGCAAGGAGTTGAAATAATCAGTACAATAACCAACAAAGCCTGAATCATGTCCAAAGCTACACAAGCTTGGAAGTATATGTTCCCCAACTTAAGGATTGTATTAGACTCCAGTCTTGCCTACACCTTAACTAAGCTCTATGCAAGATCCTGAGCTAAGCTGGGATAAGACTCCCTACCCACAGGAACTATAAAATAACAAATATATGTTATTTTAACTTGCTACATTTGTGGTAATATGTTGTGAAGCAATAAATATTACACTACTTGTTAAAATTACATTCTTGTGATTGTTAAAGTTTAAACTCTTTCTTCCTAAGATAATTAGAAGATAATTAGCACAACCAACTGGCTAAAAACTCAGGATAAAACTGTGAAATCTAGAAATAGTCTTGGTTTTTAATTATGTGTATAACTTTGAGCAAATTGCTTAGCCTACCCCTTTGGGGTTCTGTGTCATTTAATAAAAATTAATAAATGACATAATAGTGGCCTATGGAATTCATATAGTCACCAAGTATTTTGTAGGTGTACTCATGTGAGATTCACGCCGTGTGTTTTAAATAATCACTAACATTTGAAAATGAGGATATCTTACATAAAATACTTTTGGTTGTGCTTGAAAAATATTATAAGAGTCAAAGTATCCTTTATTTACAGAGGATGATCTTGTACGTAGAGAAGACCCAAAATTTTGTTATTAATTCTAGATACCCCTAGCATTAATAACCAAATTCTGTAATGTATCAGGATACAAAATCAATGCAAAACCCCCCAAAATCAATGTGTTCTTTATACTCATCTACAAAGAAGTTAGGAAAATAATAGTATTTGTAACAGAACATAGAAAAATTGGATACTTTGAAATTAACCTATTAAAGGAAGTGAAGGAACTCTACAACAAAAACTACTGTAGTCTGCGACTTTTCAAAGTATATAAAGAACTAAAAATATTAGACCTTACAAAATAAAAGACTCAATCAAACATGGGCAACTGAAATGAGTAGACACTCCAAAGCAGTACAAATGGCCAATAGATACATGAAAAAATGCTTAACATCTCTGGCCATTAAAGAAATGCAAATTAAAAAAACACTGAGATTCTGTCTTACCCCAGAAAGAATATCTATAATCAAGAAATCAAATAGCAACCCCTGGAGAAGCCGTAGGGAAAAAGAAACACTTATGCATTGTTAGTGAGATTGTAAACTAGCATGACCATTAGGAAATTCAGTATGAAGATCCCTCGAAAGACTAAAGCTAAAAATTCCATTGACCCAGCCGTTCCCCTACCAGGTGTCTTCCTGGAAGAGTTAAAGGCACCATATTATAGTGATGCATGCATACTCATGCATCTAGCAATACAATTCATAATACCCAAACTTTGGAGCAATCTATATGTCTGTCAACAGATGAATGGATAAAGAAAATGTGGGGTGTTTTTTAACACAATGGAGTACTACTGCATAGATAATAGGATGAAGGATAGAGGGGAGAAGCAGAAAGGGCAGAAAGAAAAGAGGGAAGAGGATGAAAAGGTAATCAAGATGCAGTAGGTACATGCACTAACTCCACGCAAGAACTGTACTCACTACAGAATGCAAACATGTACTAATAGAAAAATAAAAATTGAAATAGAGAAAAGAAGTCCAGGCCTGGTGGCGCACACCTGTAATAACAGCACTCAGGAGGTTGAGGCAGGAGGATCATTGTGAGTTCAAGGTTGGCCTGGGCTACAAAGTGAGCTCCAGGCCAGCCTGAACTGCATAGCGAGACCCTGTCTCAAAAATAAAAAAATAAAAATAGAAAAGAAACAGTCATAGGCAAGAGAAATCAATAGAGGTGTGACTGCTAAACTTGATGTGATATTCTGGGTGGAATCTGGGATGACAAAAGGACATAGAGTTAAAACTAAGGAAAAGTGTGGTATATGCACTTTAATTAGTAAGATGTCAGTATTGGCTCATGAATCATGGCAAATATTTTTTACCAATGTAAGATATTAATAATATGGAAAACAGTGTGACATAAGTGGAAACTCTGCAGTAACTTTGGAGCTTTTCTAAATCTAAATTTATTTTCAAATAGGCAAACCAAATTGGGAAATATACTTACAGCATATGTATGTGACAAAGAATTTTATCTACTCTACTGAGAATGTCTAATATCAACAATAAAATCAACTCGTTGTCCAATGATCCCACTCCTGTTTAGCCAAAACAGAGCAATGTGTGTGTCCACAGACTGACTGCTCATCGTAGCCCTACCCATAGAATGCCCAAACTCCACGTCGTCCACTTCTCAATCCACAGCAAAATTGAGAACAAAATTTTGGCTTATATATTCCATGACCTCATTCAATAATTAATAAGAATGAACTATCTGTACATTTAACAACATGCAAAAATCTCAGAGACATTATGTTTAGATAGAAAAGTCAGAATCCCCTCTAAATGGCTGCAAATGTTCCATTTTCGTTTGTTTTTTGTTGTTGTTGTTGTTGTTGTTGTTGTTGTTTGCCTGTTTTGTTTTTTGTCTTTGGATTTTTGGTTTTTGTATTTTTTCTGTTGTTGAGAAGATTAATTGTCTGACTGAATTTGCATGTCTGTATATGGGTTCATATATTTACACTTCGAAGATATCAATGGATAAAGCAATAACCACTGTTGAGACCATGTCACCTTGTCTGTAGATTAGTTGTGACTGTACTATTTTTTATGCTAATTGGTGTCTGTTTGTTCGTATATTTTTGTACTTTTATTTTTTTTAAATAAAAAAAAACAATGGTTGTTGTATTACACATTGATAACTTCAAAGTGTATGCTCAGGATAATACAAATAAACATACAAGATTGATTAAACAACCAATAATTGATTGTTCCTTACATCAAAATGACATGAGATAATAGTGCAATCATGTTAGCCATCCTGCACATATATACATAATTACATAGCTATCCCCTTCTTCTTTTTCTCCTTCCCTTCATCCCGATTGCTCTTTACTTTTGAGCAGTCTTCTCCCTTCACACTCCCAATTTATATTCCCATCTCCAGGTTCCTACACTGATACAATATGCTGCTAGCACATGCACATCTAATTTACCTCACTTATGAGTATGGTCTCTAACTGTGACCATTTGCCTATAAAAGTCTCTAGTTTGTCTTTCTTTATAGCTGAATAATATTCCATTGCATAAAAATGCCACAGTTTTTTTAATCCAGTCCTCTGTGGATAGACATTTGGGTTGCTTCCATGATTTAGCTATTACAAATTGCACTGCACGGTGATATGATGTTTTCAGATCTTCTGGGAAAATACCCAGAAGGGCAATAGCTGGGTTGAATGGGATCTCTAGATCTAGTTTGCTGAGGAATCTCCAAACCAATCGCCACAGTGGTTTCACCAGTCTGCATTCCCACCAGCAGTGCAGAAGAGGTCCTATTTCTCTACAGCCTCACCAGCATTTGTTACTGGATGACTTCTTGATGCTGGCCAATCTTACTGGGGTGAGATGAAATCTCAATGTTGTTTTTATTTGCATTTCTTGAATGACTAAAGATGTAGAACATTTTCTCATATATTTATTTGCCCCTTGTATTTCTTTATTTGAGAAGTCTGTATTCATCTCAGATGCCCATTTCTGGATTGGGTCTTTGAATTTGGACAGGTTCATGTTTTTTAATACTTTGTATGTTCTAGATAGAAGACCTTTGTCCAAGGGAGAGCCAGTTAGGATTTTTTCCCAATCTGTGGGTTTTCTTTTTACTCTGCTGATGATTTCTTTAGATGTGCAAAAACTTTTCAGTAAGATGAGGTCCCAGTTACTGATTCTTTGAAGTGTTTCCTTGCAGTTTGATTTTTGTACATGAACTCTCTGCCTACTCCTATCTCTTCAAGACTTTTACCTACTTTCTCTTCCAATACGCTTAGTGTTTCTGTTTTAATATTGAGATCTGTGATCCATTTTGACTGGAGTTTGGTGCATGGTGATAGACTTTGGTCTATTTTCATTCTTTGACAAGTGGCTAGCCAATTTTTCCAGCACCATTTCTTCCAGTGAGATTGATTGGTCCCTTTCTTAAATATTAGGTGGCTGAGTGTGTTTGTGGTTGTGGCTGTATTTTCCAGTCTGTTCAGTTGATCCTCAGGTCTGTTTTTGAGCCAGTACCAGGTTGATTTTATTACAGTAGCTTTGTAGTATAATTTCAGGTGAGGGATTGTGATTCCAACTGACATGTCCTTGTGGCCCAGAATTGCTTTTGCTATTCCGGGTCTCTTCTGGTTCCACATGAATTTAAGGTATGTTTTCTCCAGATCTGTGAGGTATGATGATGATAGTTTAATGGGAATTGCTTTGAATCGGCACAACAATTTTGGTAGTATGGCCATTTTCACAATGTTCGTTCTTCCTAATCATGAGCAGGGAATGTTTTTCCATTTATTCAAACCCTCTTCGATCTCTTTTTTCAGAGTACTGTAGTTTTCATTGAATAGATCTTTTACCTTTTTTGTTAGACTGATTCTAAATATTTCAATTTCTTAGATGCTATTTTAAAAGATATGGTTTCCTTAATTTCTCTCTCCGTCTGTTTGTTGTTTGTGTATAGGAATGCTATTGATCTTTGGGTGTTGACTTTGTATCCAGCTATTCTGCTGAATTTGTCAATTAATTCAAGGAGTCTTCTTGTGGAGTTTTTGGGGTCTTCCATGTAAAGTATCATGTCATCTGCAAATAGTGATAGTTTTACTCCTTCCTTTCCTATGTGTATTCCTTTTATTTCTCTCTCTTGTCTAATTGCTCTGGCTAATGCTTCCAGAACTATGTTGAATGGGAGTGGTGACAGTGGACATCCTTGTCTTGTTCCTGACTTTAAAGTGAAAGCTTTCAGTTTTTGTCCATTTAATATGATGTTGGCTGCTGGTTTGTCATAGGTGGCTTTGATTAGATTGACATAGAGGCCATCTATTCCTATTTTTTCTAGGATTTTTAAAATGAATGCATCCTGAACTTTATCGAAAGCTTTTTCTGCATCTATTGAGGTGATCATGTGGTTTTTGTCTTTGGCTCTACTGATATGGTATATTACATTAATTGATTTGCAAATGTTGGACCATCCCTGCATTCCTGGAATAAATCCAACCTGGTCATGGTGTATAATTTTCTTTATGATTCGCTGCATTCTATTTGCTAGTATTTTATTGAGTATCTTTGCATGTATGTTCATTAGGGAGGTTGGCCTATAGTTCTCTTTCTTGGTTGGGTCCTTCTCTGGTTTTGGTATCAGTATAATACTTGGCTCCAGAAATGAGTTAGGGAGAGTTGCTCCCTTTTCAATTTCATTGAAGAGTTTGAGGAGTGTTGGCATTAAATCTTTGCTGAATGTTTTATAAAATTCTGCTGTGAATCCATCAGGGCCTGGGGTTTTCTTTGTCAGTAACTCTTTTATGACATTTTCAATCTTATTAATTGATATTGGGTTGTTCAGTGTTTTTATATCTTCCTGGTTCAACTTTGGTAATTCGTACATTTCTAGGAATCTGTCGATTTCTTCTGGTTTTCTATCCTATTGGAGTAAAGATTCTCGGGCTGGGGATATAGCTCAGTGGAATAAGCGCTTGCCTAGCAAGCACAAGGTCCTGAGTTCGATCCCCAGTACCGCAAAATAAAAAATAAAAAATAAAAAATAAAAAATAAATGGAGTAAAGATTCTCAAAGTAGGTATTACTGATCTTTTGAATTTCTGTAGGATCTGTAGTGATATCATCTTTTCATTCCTTATTGAGTGAATTTGAGTTCTTTCCTTTCTTTTTTTGATAAGATTGGCTAGAGGTTTATCAATTTTATTTACTCTTTGAAAAAACCAACTCTTTGAATCATTTATTTTTTGTAGAATTTTCTTCATCTCAATTGCTTTAATTTCTGCCCTAAGCTTTATAATCTCCTCCTTTCTTTGGGCTTTGGGCTTGACTTCTTCTTTTTCTAAAAGTTTGAGGTGCAACATTAGGCTATTTACTTGTTCTCTTTCTGTTTTCTTTATGTGTGAGTTCATCCCTATAAATTTCCCTCTGAGGACTGCTTTAATTGCATCCCACAGATTCCTATAAGTTGTATTTGCATTTTCATTTGTTTGTAGGTATTTTTTAATTTCTTCTTTAATTTCTTGTGTGACCCACTGGTTACTCAGGAGGTTGTTGTCTAATTTCAAAGTGTTTATGGAGTTTTTGGAATTCCCTTTGTCATTAATTTCCAATTTCATTGCACTGTGGACAGATAATATGTGTGGGATAATTTCACCCCGTTTGCATTTAGGTAGGTATGCTCTATGCGCTAGAATGTGGTCTATTTTAGAGAAAGTTCCATGTGCAGCTGAGAAAAATGTGTATTCTGGTGTTGTGGGGTGGACCACTCTGGAAATATCTACTAAGTCCATTTGTTCACACATTTGGTTCGGGTCTGTTATATCTTTGCTGAGTTTTAGTCCAATTGACCTATCTCTTTGCATCAAAGGGGTATTTAGGTCCCCTATTACAATAGTGATATTGTTTTTTGATTTTTTATGTCCATTAAGATTTGCCTTACATAGTTTGGTGCTCCAGTATTTGGTGCATACATGTTTAGGATTGTTATCTCTTCCTCTTGCAGTTTTCCCCTAACTAGTACATAGTGGCCTTCTTTGTCTCTTTTTGTTGTTGTCAGTTTAAAGTTTGCATTGCCTGCAAACATAACAGCTACCCCTGCTTTTTTCTGGGAACCTGTTGCATGGAGGATTGTTTTCCAACCTTTGACTTTCAGTCTATGGATTTCCTTTTGAGTGAAGTGTGTTTCCTGTGTACAGCATATTGTGGGATTCTGTCTCTTAATCCACTCTGCCAGTCTGTTTCTTTTGACTGGTGAATTGAGGCCATTTACATGGATGGTTATAACTGTTATACCTTGGCTTATTTTTGTCATGCTGTTTACTTGATGTTGCTTTCCTACTTTTGCTGTCTGATTTCTTGTTCTGGTTAAGGGTTCCTTTCTGTTGTTGTTCTTGGGATTGTGGTCACTTTTTCCTCTGTCTAGAATATCTTTCTTACTTTTTGTAATGTTGATTTGGCACTCATGAAGTTCTTCAGTTGGTCTTTGTCCTGGAAATATTTTATTTCTCCATTGAATTTGAAGGATAGTTTTGCAGGATACATCAGTCTGGGTTGGAAGCTGTTTTGTTTCAGAATCTGTAATACTTCACTCCAAGCTCTTCTTGATTTCATGGTTTCTGTTGAGAAGTCTGCTGTGATTTGGATGGGCTTTCCTTTATAGGTGATTTGCTTCTTTTCTCTAGCAGCTTTTAATATTGTGTTCTTTTGCTGGATATCTTGGATCTTGACTATTGTATGTCTGAGTGTGGTTTTATTTGGGTTTGGCTCATTTGAGTTCTATATGCTTCATTTACTGCATATCAGCATCTTTTGCTATGCTTGGGAAATTTTCTGCTATTATTTCTCCAAATATTCTTTTTATGTCATTTGTGTTGCTCCCTGCTGTTTCCCTGATTTCTATTACTCGCACATTATTTCTCTTTGCTTCATCTTGTGGCTGTTGGATTGATTTCTCCTGGTTCCTTGTTGACTTTAAGAGATCCTTCCTTTCACAATCATTAGCTGTCATGCTGTCCTCAAGATCTGAAATTCTATCTTCGGATTCATTCAAGTGGTTTTGCAAGCTTTCAATGGCAGTTTTCATTTTCTGGAAATCTCTTTGAGACTGTTTCATGTGTTCTAATTCATTCCTGAATTGCTCATGTACTATTTCCATTTGTTGCCTTTGATCTTCTAGTCTTTTATCTGTTTCTTCTCTATATGTGCAAAGCATTTCTTCCATTATTATTTTCATTTCATTTTTTGCCTGAGAGATTATTTCAGATTTAATCTCTTCTGTGGCTTGATGGAGTTGTTTCTTTACTTCAGATGTGATCATTTCAGAAATTTTAGGTATGTGGTTTCCTAGTTCTCCTATGTCATTGCGTCCTGTATTTGTTCTGGGTGGAGTTGTGTTCTGAGGCTGCATTTTGTACCTTTGTCTTGTCATTTTGAATGTCAGATGACTAGTCCTGAGCTACTAACTACCAGGCAGCTCACAAAGGACCCTAGTTTACCTGAGTGTCAAACTAAACCCAGGGTGGTAGCAGACCATGGTATCACTGGGTCCAGGGACCCCAGACAATTGCTGGGGTGCATGGCTCAGACCACATCTGCGATAGTGGGGGAGTGCTAGGCTTTGGTACCAGGGTGTCCAGTGTGTGGACAGGAAGGCTGTGGGCCTCAGGCTTGAAGCCTACGGTGGTTAGGCAGTGGCTTCTGCTTCTGGATCCTCAGGTAGCTGGTCAGGGGGGAGAAGGGCTCTCCTCCCAACCCTGAGGACCCCAGAGCCTGAGGCTGATTCCACACTGCAGGTCTCAACCACCAACAGGGACGGGCCCTCCCAGTTGGAGCTCCTTCCTAACTCTTAAGGTGTGGAGCAGAACCCAGGTGTAGGCCTTACCAGAGGAGAGCGGTTGCACTGCTCATGTGGTTTCACAGGTCGGCCCCCCATCACTGGAGAAAGGTCCAAGCTGCAGAGCCAGGATGTGGATCGGAAACACCGTGACTCTCAGGTGCCCGCTCCGGTTGGCCCTGGTCGCTGGAGAAAGGACCGAGTCCCAGAGCTGGGACGGGGCCAGAAACACTGCACCTCTCAGGTGCCCGCACAGGTCGGCCCCTGTTGCTGGAGAAAGGACCAAGTAGAAGAGCTGGGACGTGGGCCAGAAACGCTGCACCTCTCAGGTGCTGCGAAGGTTGGCCTAGGTCCCTGAAGAAAGGACAGGTCGCCTCATTTAAGTTTAGGAGAAGTAACTTGTGAAAGAAGTCTACAGTGTTACAGATTCGTTAAAAGGAGATATAAGGAAATATTTAGTAATGAAAATATTCTAAATCTTGATAGTGTTATTGAATATGTGGGCCACATATCAAGTTATAAACTTAAGGGCTGTGCAGTTCACTGTGCATAAACTTTGCCTGAATTAAAAAAGATATGAAACACTGAACACGTTAATGCAGATATTGACAAAGTGGCCAAACAAGCTCACTGGGAGAAAGAAGCCTCTTAATAAATGGTGCAGGAAAAATTGGCTTGCCACTTGCTGAAGACTGAAAATAGATGCAAGTCTGTCACTATGCACCAAACTAAAGTCAAAATGGATCACAGATCTCAAAATTAAAACAGAAACACTAATCTATTGGAAGAAAAAGTAGGTAAAAACCTTGAAGACACAGGGGTAGGCAGAGAGTTCATGAACAAAAACCAGACAACTGAGATCTCATCCTACTGAAAAGTTTCTGCACATCTAAATAAATCGCCAACAGAGTAAAAGGAAAACCCACAAATTGGAAAACATTTTAGCTGACTGTCCCTTGGACAAAGGTCTTCTATCTAGAACATACAAAGAATAAAAATCATCAGCCCCTCCAATCCAAAAATAAACATCTGAGATGAATACACACTTCTCAGATAAAGAAAACAAATGCCAAATAAATACATGAGAAAATGTTCAACATCATTAGTCATTTAAGAAATGCAAATTAAAAGAACATTAAGATTTCATCACACCCCAGTAAGAATGGCTATTGTTAAGAAATCAACCAATAACAAATGTTGGTGAAGCTGTGGAGAAATAGGAACTCTTCTCCACTGCAGGTGGGAATGCAGACTAGTAAAACCACTGTGGAAATCAGTTTGGAGATTCCTCAGCAAACTAGGCCTAAAGCTCCCATTCAAACTAGCTATTCCCCTTTTGGGGATTTTCCCAGAAGATCTTAAAACATCCTATCACCATGATATATGTACACCCATATTTATAGCAGCACAATTAGTAATAGCTAAATTGTGGGAGCAAGCCAAATGCCCATCCACTGAGGAACGAATAAAAAAAAATTGTGGTATTTTTATATAATGGAATGTTACCCCGCTATAAAGAAAGATAAATGCAAGGCTTTTATAGGTGACTCGTCGTGAATAAAGACATTATTCATTAGTGAAATAAATCAGACCTCCGTGTGTAAGCAACGTTTTGTCTCACTAGTGTAAGAACCTGAAAGAGTGAACAAAAGTTAGGAGGCATGATAGACATTGTGAAATGAAAAGAAACTGCTCGAAAGTAAAGAGCAATCAGGATGAGGGAAAATAGAAAAGAAAGAAGGGGGAATTATGTATGTATGTATATACAGGATAGCTAACGTAACTGTACTACTGATTTCTATTGCTTTACTGAAAGGAACAGTTAATGACTAATTATTTGATTAATCTTACGTGTCTCTATTTTCCTAAGGAACCACTCTGAAGATATCAATATGTAATACAACAACCATTGCTAATTTCCTATCACTTTGTCTGTAATTTAGTATTGCTTGTACTGTTCTTATGCTATTTTGTAAATGTTTGTTAATGTTTTTATTCTTTTATTTTTAAAATAAACTTTAAAACAATTTATGCAGATAAATTTGACTATTTAGATGAAATTAACATTTTTCCATTTTACGAGGAAACAAATTCTCAGAAAACTGCAGATAGAAAAATCTAACAATGTAGACATCTCTAAAAACCTACAGTATACTGGTGAAATTTAAATCTTTCCCTTTCTGCCTTCTAGTCATTACTATGAGATAAGAAGTTCTATCCAAACCAATCTATTCAACAATGTCTTTGAGAGCTTATCTAGAAAAAGAAACAAAGGATAAATTATTGGAAATGAAGAAAAACTATTATATTAGAGAAAACAATTAGATACATATTCATCTTTAACAAGGCCACTGGATGTCCTGTATTGTATATCAAAGTTGAAAAATAAAACTGTAAAACAGTGTCATTTCTAATAGCTGTACATATCACCAAACATCTTATAATAAAGCTAATGAAAAAAGTGGGACCAAGGACGTCAAGAAAAATTACAGAGGGGCTGGGGATATAGCTCAGTGGAATAAGCGCCTGCCTAGCAGGCGCAGGGTCCTGAGTTCGATCCCTAGTACCGCAAAAAAAAAAAAAAAAATGCCGAAAATAAGATTTATACAAAGGGAAGTTAATATTATGTTACACTGAGGGAAAGAAGACTCAATTCTCTAAAGTTATCAAGTGGCCCAAACTGGCGGATATATTCAGCATAATTCCAATTAAAATTCCCACAGTTTTGTTTTAGTAGAAATTGAGAGACTCTTTGTAGCATGCAAATCAGAAAGAATGAGTACTAAATAAAGGTTTCACTATGGGAGAACAAACTTAGAAAATTTACACTATCAGATATCAAGTTTGTTATACAAATAATAAAAATACCAGGAAATTTACACCAAAAGAGAAAAATGCACTGTTGATACAAAACAGGAGTTTTTGAAAAGTGCTCACAAGTGTGTGGTTACGTATACCTTATAACAAACATGCCACGCTAGTGTAGTGGAAAATGATAGTTTTCTCAGTAAATGGTGCTAAAAGAATTGGATGATCATAGGGGAGAAGGACCTTGACTCTTCATGCATAAAAATTTGTTCCAGAGGGATTGAGTTAAATGTCAAAGATTACATAGGAGTATATTTGTAACCTCACAACTGCAAAGACTTCTTAAATAAGACATAAATAGCATCAAGTAAAAATGAAAACATTTACAAACTGAGCTTCATTAAAATATAGCACTTCTGTTCATAGATTACTATGATGCAGATAATAACAAGAAAAACTACCCAATGAAGGGGGCTTTAATATATATAACTGATAGAAGACTCAAATTCTATATAAAAATTTGCAAATCAATAAGAAAAGGTCAGACAACCTAGTGGTTTAATCTCTAGTACTGAATGAATGAAAGAAATAGGCATTTCACAACAAAAGACATCAAAATAGCCAATAAAGAAGTAAAAAGACGCTCAGTATCATTAGCTATCAGGGAAATCAAAATTAAACAACAAGATATGACACACACCCAGTAAAATAGCTTAAATTAGGTGAGCAAAAATTCAACCTGACTGTTGAGGATCTGGAAGAACTATAATTCTCTTATAGTGCTTTTGTGATTTTTAATAAATACAACCAAACCAGAATTAATAAACCAATTTGCAATTTGATATTACTACTTTACAAAACTTTATAACAGAATGTGCTAACACTATGTGTAAATACTATAGCAATTCTACTCCTAGATAAAAATACAATACAGTGATGAATGTAAATGCACAACAAAAGGCTTGTACCAGAATTTTATTATAGTACTGTTAAAATACAAGAAAAAATTTTAAAAACACAAATATTCACAATTGTGGAAGGAGTAGACAGTAGAATTCAAATAATGGAATGTTGTGATAACAAAACAGAACAAACTACTGCAACACGAAAATGAAGGAACAAAGCCCATACATGAAACTGGGTTAAAGAGGCTAGGAACAAGACAGTCTGTTTTCTATGGTTCCATTTATTCTACATTCAAAATACAGACAAATTAAAAGATAGAAGTCAATGGAAAAGGGTCTCACTTCGTGGGAGTTGAGGTCCAGAAAGAACATCCATGAGCCCAAGGAGTACCAATGATACTCTCTGCATTTCAGTGTTGGATATACTGGTGCATTCATATGTGAAAACATATCGGTTGTACATTACTATAGTATACTTCAGTTAAAATTGCCACCAGAGAAACAGTGCAAATCATCATAGAGGCCAAATGCATAACTGAGGTGCTATAAAATTCCTGAGATCTTGATAGTATCAACATGCACAAGAAGAATGAATAATTAAAAACTACTTTGGAATAAAGAATTGAATTATTCCTATGAAGATAATAATGGTAAGAAAAACTACCAAATGAACAGGATTTCAATATATATACCTGACAGAAGAAGCACAGACTCTATAAAGAGATCAGGATCCTAAATGCCAACAATGTGTAATGTGATTTCTATAGTCACTAAATGTTCAGAATTACTGGATTATCAAAGTCTTTGAGAAAGGAAGGTCAAGTGACAGCCCATCAGTTAATTCAACTAAGACCCCCCAGGGCCTTCTGAAACTAATTTTCACTATAATCACCATGTCTTAAATTTTATTGCAAGTTACTACACAAATATGCCAAATAGTCCAATCAGAATGCTACTCCTAAAAAAAAAAAGTTACTCCTGTTTATATTGGCAAGAACAGATATAATAAATTTTATTGACTTAGAAAGTTATTAACTTTTCATAAAAATGTGTCTTATTTCATTTCTGCTATTATTTTTGCTTAATTTTGAATCTTAACTTCACTGATGTTGTAAAGAAAGGGCCCAAAACACCATGGCTTCCTGGGATCATTATATTGTGGGAACTAAGAAGAATGAATCAATTTGTTTTTAGCTTAAACTTTTGAAGTATCTATTTAACCAACCAAAGGAATGTTCTCAATCACGGCCTTGTGATTATATGAAATATTTAGGTTTCTACTTTTTGATTTGAATATACATGTAGGACTAAATTTGTACAAAGTGATCATTTTTTTCTTCTACCTTTGTTTCCATGATCCACTCATACCTTCCAAGTTGCATCTTCTCTACTGAAGGTTAGTCTTTCAAGGTCAACCAAATAGATTCAATGTCTCCTAGGGCACTATGGTTTTAATTCTAATAAGGTTATCAGTTTCACAATAATGTTTTACATCTATTCTCTATAGAAGTATGGAGAATGATCATCTAGACTTTGCTAAATGAGGATGAATCCTCTAGGTATAACTCTCTTCAACCCACCTTTTCTTAATAAGTTGGTTTTTGTACATCAGCATCACCTTTGACTACATAATGCTAACATTACGGGATAAAAAATAGTTTAAAGCATGGTGTACAAAAGAAATTACAATAATGCAGTTTTTAGCCAAACCATGGTTCTTGGATCTATATATTGAAAACATCTATACTCTGTTAAAAACACAAATGCTTGGGCTACTCCAGGTCTGCTGAATTGAATCATAACCTCTGAAGATGATCCTTAGGATCCTAAACCCCAACAATTTGTAAGTGATTCCTATTGTCACTAAATGTTCAGAACTACTGGATTACCAAAACCTTTGATGAAAGGGAGTCAAACTATAGTTTGACTGCCCATTAGTCAGAATCAGTTAAGCACCAAGATGGCTTCATGAAAGCTTTGAACACTACTTATTAAAGTGTCATCTCCAGAGCACTAGCATTACTATTACCTGAACATCAGCAAGGCTCCACCTAAATAAGTAAATCAAAAATTTGGTGGCTTGGGGGAGAAAGAGCAGGGGTCTGTTTGACAAGCTCTCCAGATGAATCAGTAAATGACAAAATCTGAGCACCACTAGAACAGCTTCTTCATCTGTACCTGCGATTGAGCTGTACTGCCATTACACTCATCTGCTCCTGAGGAGTATCTGAGCTTCAAAATGAGGAAGACAGGCATGAACAGAAAACTAGCTCAGAAATGATCCACAGGATCAGAAGTTTCATAGTTGTGAGCACGGATATGTGATCCCTAGCATTGTAAGAAGAGACAAGAAATGTCAAGTGTTGACAAATTAATAACGTAGAAATTCTCTGAAAGTAAGACTTTATTTGATCTTCAGAGGGCTAAGCTACAAGTTCCCAATACTCAATCTTCAACTGCTAGGAGGTAGAGAGGGACAGAATGACTTCTTTGGAAAGCAAACTTCCATGCTCAGGAGAAGAATCCCTTGGCAACAATGCTAACCAACTTTATCCTCTTCATCTATAACATTAAAACAACCATGAAATGGATTAAGAGAATATATTCCTGAAGCTGGGTATTTCTGCCAGCAGAAGCACAGAGTTATTTTTTATAACTTAAAAAGAAACATATATAATTCTTTTAAAATGATGTAACTAAAAATAAAATTTGCTATCATTACTAAAATACAAAATGTATAAAAATTTGTGGCTCACATTCATTAATAATTATTATACAGTGAATTCCTATTTACATGTGTTATGGTTGATACATTGTGTCCACTTGGGGGGTCTAGAGGTTTGGCTGAGTGATTCAGCAGGAAGCCAGGGTGCTTACTTTGTATACATCCTGAGCCTGTGGAAGAGGAGGGCATGGAGACTGTGTGAGAGCTACACGCCCCCTGGGTGGGGGTAGGCTGTTTACAATGTAAGGGAAGAGAAGAGGCTGCTTGCAGCCATTCCTCTCTTTTGCTGCCCTGAAGTTTGCCCTCTGCCATGTGCCACTCTGCCTCAGAACCAGCCAAGTATGGACTGAAACCTCCACAAACTGTAAGCTAAATAAACTTTTCTTTCCTTTATTTTGAGTGTTGGGTATTTTGTCTCAGCAATGAGGAAAAAGTAACCAAGACAACATGTTTATTTATAAAATAGGAATGATTGTCCATAGTAAAGAAATTAAAGCAGTGTAAAAAATATTAAAGAAGGCGCTTTCTTGGCTTCATTCCACACTTCTGTCTGTGACAGAATGAAATACAGTCATGGATGCTAAACAATGCTTAAAATGGGGATACATTTGGAGAAAAGCATCATTAGGCAATTTTATCATGCAAACATCATAAAGTTTGCTATGAGGGCTAGAACATTATGTATGGTACCACTGTCATATATGTGGTCTGCTGTTGACCAAAATGTTATGTAATGCATAGCTGTAGGTCGTTTCAGAAGAAAATAGCACATAGGCTTTGGGTTTGCACAAGTGGAATCATATTTCATACACTTTTAAGAAGTTATTGAAAATATATCACCAGTTCCCATGTAAAGTATAGCACTTACCTAGGGTAGAAGCAGATAGATCTTTGACTTTACAAATATTGCAAATTAATCATGGAAAAGACAGAACAACAAGTACAGATGAGATTTTAAAAATTTAGGTAAGAGTCTATGTAACTTACGGTGAAGGAATTTTAAAAGTGAAATTATAGTTTCTGTGATTAAAAACAAGAACTGTGCTTTTTTGAAATGCTGTAACCTGAAGCTACATGACTTGATAAAGACTTTCGAGAAATCGTCGCCACCTATATGTGAATAATATTGTGCCCCTTCTGGGTATTTTCCTAGAAGATCAGAAAGCATCATATCACAGCGATGTATGTGCACCCATGTTTATAGCAGTGCAATTTGTAATTGCTAAATTGTGGAAGCAACCCAAATTTCCATCCACTGAGAAATGGATAAAAAAAAATTGTACTTTTATAAAATGGAATATTACTCAGCTATAAAGAAAGATAAACTCAAGGCTTTTACAGGCAAATAGTCACAACTAGAGATAATACTCATAAGTGAAATAAACCAGACCTCCATGTGTAAGTAACATATTATCTCACTAGTGTAAGAACCTGAAAGTGTGAATAAAAATTAGGAGGTATCATAGACATTGTGAAATGAAAGGAAACTGCTCAACAGTAAAGAGCAACCAGGAGGAGGGAAAAGAGAAAAGAAAGAAGGGAAATTATGTATGTATGTATATACAGAATAGCTAATATAGTTGTACTACTGACTTCTATCACTTTATTGAAAGGAACAGTTAATGATTAATTCTTTGATCAATCTTGCATGTCTCTGTTTGTTTTCCTGAGAAACCACTTTTAAGATACCAATATGTAATACAACAACCATTGTTAATTTCCTACCACTTTGTCTGTAATTCAGTATTGCTTGTACTGTCCTTATGCTATTTAGTAAATGGATATCTGTTTGTTAATGTTTTCATTCTTTCATCTTTAAAATAAATTTTAAAAAGTTAAAAAAAATGAATAACGTGCCACTTGCTATGTGGACAACACCAAACAGTTCTGTGGGACACCTGACTCGAACTGTGGACCAGGCAATTCTGTCAAATTGCCACTGCCTGTCTCTATTCCAAATGGCACTTTGAACCCAATGTCTAGAAATATTTTCAGCTGACTTTCTTCAGATTCAAGAACTAGTTTATAGACAGCTTCAAATATTAACGTTTATCTTTTTTTGGTTGCTGTAGAAATGCCTCTTATTAAATAGGTGTTTGCTCCTGTGACAAACAAAAACTGTAAAAAGTGAAACCATGAATTACATCAGTAAGCATTTCAAATTTAAAAAGAATTATCTTAGAAATGAGCAAATCATTTCAAATCTTCAAGGAAAAAATAACTCATGTTAAGTGATGCAAAATTTCAGGTCATAGAAAAAGGTCAATAAATTATAAAACAAGCATTATCTGTGTATCTGTGTATGTGTATTTGGTAATCTCAGAAACAAATCAAAATAAAAGCTAATGATAGATTTCATTAAACTTGTGAAGACTCTATAAAATATTCGAAACCCAACTCATCAGTTGCTATGATCAGAATATGTGTTTTTATGAAACTTGTATGTCGAAAGGCCTACGCACCAAGATGATATTAGGAAGCAGGGCCTTTGAGAGATTCAGACTTGAGGGGGAGGCCCTCATGAGTAATTACTGCCTTTTGTAGGCACAAGAGGAACCACTGGCCCTCACACCAACTGAGATACAGCAAGATGCCACCTCTTGCCAAAAAGTGCTCCCTCACCAAACAAATCTTCCTGGATCATGGACTTTCCAACCTCCAAACTTATCAGGAAAAACCTTTGATTTTTATAAACTACCTAGTTTGTAGTGTTTTCATAAGCAGTCCAAATACACTAAGACATCTACAAACTGAAAGAATAAATGGCATAATATATATAATCGTAACTGATTGTGTTAATACCAGTAACTTATCATCTCCTCAAGTCCAGAATCAGGACTGTTAGGGTGTTTTATCACTATGTTTAGTACCTATTAAAAATAATATTTTAATAAATGTTTCAGAAATAAATGAATCAATTAACCAACTAATTGATGAGAACAATGATTAGAGAAAAGCTGTGATTATCAACAAATGCTCACAGTGCTTTTGAAAAATCTCAACAAATATCCCCATGCAGGTATCTTCCTATACTATGACAACACTGCCTCAAAAAATATCAATGGCAAACCATTTCTAATATGCTAAATAATAAATTATAAACATATTCTTATTCATGGAGATAAGTCAACAATAAACATTATTTGGAAAGAATTTTTTTAACTTAGCCAAGGATAAAGTAGTGTAATAGTGATGAATAGCAGAAGAATGATTATTTACCTAGTGTTTTTGTGTTGAGAAAACTTAAGAATTAACACATTTTCAAAAATTAACTGAGAAGGATAAACAAGTAAATGGTTGATGATAAAAATCAAATAATGTTGATATTTCAATGTTCACCATAAAATACTTTTAACTTTTCAAAACATTTGAAAATTTTTGTAGTAAAATATATAAAATTAGAAAAATGTATTTTAATTCAGAGAAATGGCCAGTTGAAAATAAAATCAGAAATTGCATAAGTATACAATAACCAAAATAACAAGTTGGAAATATGGGATAACTATTGTTATAACTTGTGTCTAGATGTGCCCCAAAGCCCCATGTGGTCATAGATAGGGCTTTTCATAGGTGGCTGGATCTAGAGTATGTGATTCTGGCATTAAGTGTGTGATGCTGAGATTAAAGATGTATGGTTACTAAATTAGTGTACTAATTGCTTTGGTACAGTGTGGGAGATGGCCAAGCCACATTTCCCTGAGAAAGGAAGCCCCTTGCTTCCATCTTTACCTGATCTTTACTTCAACCCTATTTACTGAGTTAATAAGAGCTGACTATATAGAAGCAGGTGTTTCCTTGATTGGCCAAAAGAATGTGATTGAGTCTAGCTAAGATGCCACGTCTCATTGTAGCATTTGGACGAGAATGGCCTCCTCCACCACTCACTGATGGCTGCAATGGGGGATTGAGTAAGAGCCTGTGAAATTTCATGACTAGGACCTGAGATGGATGACATATCAGCTGAGACTATGAGACTCAAAAAAGAATGATACCTTCCTGGAAGTGAAGGTGCCAGCCTTGGGTACATCAAGTTACCTGCTGCATCACTAACTGGGGAGCCTTTGCGCCTGGGGCAAGAGTGCTCTGTTTGTCCTTACATACTATGCTTGCAACGTTTCTCTTCCAGGCACTCTGCCATGACCCCCTCACCTCGATTGGTACAAATAAAAGCCATGAGCACTCTGACACATGGCCCTTTGTTCCACCAAGAGCACTGGGTTATCCCAGTGCCCTTGAACTGGAGATTTTTCTCTCTTTGTCTTTCTTTTCTTCTGTGTACCATATTGCCAAGTGGGATCCTGATAACCTCCTTGGAAGTTTCTGTAGCATAGCTCTGGATGTGGACAATGGGAAGGCCCACCCTGGGTGTAGGTGGTACCATGCCAAGGGCAGGTAGCCTGCAAGGCATGAAAGGAAGAGGCAGGCTGCTGCTTTCCTACTTTGTTGCTTCAATCCCTTCTGCCCTCCATGAACTGTTTCCTCTCTACAATGTCCCTCTGCCACTCTACTCCGTCTCGGAACAAACCAACTATGGACTGAAACCTCCATATACTGTGAGCTACAATAAACCTTTCTTCCTTTAACTTTGGGTGTCAGGTATCTTGTCTCAGCAAAACAAAAGTAACTAAGACAACTAGTTTTTTATTAGAAATAGTATAAAATATTTCAAAATAACTATAAAAATAATGGAACTTATTATTTGATGGAAATTACAAATTCTGCTTTTAGCCAATCTAGACAAAGGAACTAAGTATACATTGCCAAATATATCTGACGACTGAGGACTTATCACAGCCCAGCATTAGGTATTTATGAACTTCCCTCAGGACTAAGTTTAATTCCTGAAAATTTGAATATACCTAATAACAAACACAAAGTAGATATGGTATTCTATTAACAACAAACTACCCTGGTATTTTGATAGCAAAAATAATGTCAAATATGTTTAATTTTTAAAAATAAAATTACATGATAATTTGATGACGAGTACAGTATATATATATATATATATATATATATATATAGTTATAAATGCAGGAATAATATATCTTAACATATATAAAACTCTCAAGATTGATTTGTCATTGCATTATTTTATCAATTCAATTGTGTTTGACTTTCAGGCAAATTATATTGACTGCTAAGAAGAATAGCAGGATCAAACGAAACTAGTGAACAGGACACTATTGAGGAAGGTAGTATACTTTTGCATAGCTTTTAAATATGAAGATATCTCAAGTCAAGACCAAATATCTTCCATAGTAATTATTTATTCAGATGTTCTTTGATTTATCTAATGGGATTACATCACAATAAGCTCCTCATTGTTGAAAGTATTATAATTCAAAGCTGCATTTAGTTCATCTAACCTCCTGAACACCGTATCTCAGTGTGTCATTTAATCTTGATTGGTAATTGGCTTAGATCAATAGATTAGTAAAGCATATTTCTGGGTGTGCCTGGCTATGTGTGTGTGGGTGGGGGAGTTTTCAAAGATAACTGCATGTCGGACAATGAACCGAAGGGAAAGGATCTGCCCTGACTGTAGGCAGCATGGTCCCATAGGCTTGCCTCCCAGACAGAACAACAGTAGGAGGTAAGCCAGCACTTGGAAGCTGGATTCTGCGTGAATGAGTGCCTCTTCTACTGCTGTCTCCTCCTGTGGACACCAGAGTCCATATTTTCCTGCCCTTTGATGTGGACTCACGCCAGTGATTCTCCAAGAAGCTTCCAGGCCTTCAGTCTTGAACTGGAGCTGGATCCCAAGTCCCTCTTGCTCAGAAGCTTCCAACTTCTGAGACTGAGCAGCAACTGGATGGATAATGGGAAGATCAGGGCTACTTTTGGACTATCCATCCTCTAATCCTGTAAGCCAGTCTAAAAAATTCATATTATTACATGATTTTGGTTCTGTTCCCCTAGGGAACTGTAAAGATACACGACTGACTGACCTGTAGCTCACTACCACCACCTAGCATCAGTTGAGAATATCATTCTGTGTATCACTAGCCTGGGAACAAAATCAAAATGCAAATGCAAAGTACAGTGTCTCCTGAATGTGTTCCACTTTTCCTTTTCCTACTTTGTTGCTTTAATTCCTCTGCCCTCCATGAACTGTTTCCTCTCTATGATGTCCCTCTGCCACACTACTCTGTCTTGGAGCAAACCAACTATGGACTGAAACCTTAAGTAGAGATGTCAGGGACCATCTGTATTTTAACTACTTATAGTGATGCAGACCTCAACAACTTAACAGTCAAAACGTACTCAAAGATGAGTATGTGCTAGGCAACAGATAGACTGTGTGGGGTGTGAAAGGTAACAGAACAAAATCTGCTGCGTTTGCGAGTTGCAATGTCTAACCTAGCAGGCAGAACGATCCTAGAGTCCACTCTAGTATAGTTATCAACAGAAAATCTCCAGGGCATAAATTTGTATTCGTGATGAATAAGTATGTTGTAATTAAACGCATTCAGGAATGAGTGAGACAAGAAAACAGAGTGACATTGAGTAAATCATTTAACCTCTTGCAGCCTAGAGCTTGTCTTAGGAATTCCTTGTCTTACAATGTTCCCCTGAGCATCAGAACTTCTTTACCTTGAAAAGCTTTCAATAAAGTCTGCCTGAATGTCCTGCCTGTCTCTTTCCCTCTTCTCCTTTCACCACATCATGCTTTTGGGTCTCAGCAGAGATATAACTTATTCTTCCCCAGGAAATCTCCCATGTTCTTCTGCTTCTGAGGGCACTTCCTGTCTCATGTCCTGTCCTGTTGCTTTTACCACTGTTGTACATTTGCCTAGTTGTGTGTATTTATTCTTGACAGAAATTTCACGTCTGGAACTTTGTCTTTTACACTACTTTATGTCCAGGAATCAAGGCGTTACAAACAAATGAGCTTCATTATGTGCTTTGAAAATCACAGATGGTAGCACCTGCACAAACCACTCTGCAAATGGCAACCCCAAAGATGTGTATTCTGCAACCTTCAGTAGGCCCACTGTAAGCTGATGTAGGACATGGCCTGACGTCCAAGTCTAAAAAATATTTGTTAAATGAGTGATCCTTAGGCCAAATAGTTCTTAAACTCCTTGCAAATTTTAGCTAGTGAGAAGACTGGTTTCTCAGATCGATATATTTACTCTTTTATTGATCTATAATATACAAAATTAAGCAATGCTATACTCATATTTCTTGTACTTGGACACAAATTACAAAGACTGCCAAGGAAGTCACATCAAGAAAACTTAAACTGGAAGTCAAGGAAAGTGATGTAAAAATAACTAAGCTGTGTTATGCACATGCACCAACTCCCCATGCTGAATGTAATGATTATACACTGCAAACGTGAACTGCTGCTTATACAAGTTTAATTTAAAAATTTAGCTTACAATTTATAGACATACTCAGCTTTGCTATTCAAATATATGAGACACAAGTTATAGTAATAGTGAAAGACTTTTACTAAAGCATAAGAACATATAGATACACTATATATACAGTAAGACTACATAAATATATTTAATCTGCAAAACTGACATATTTATAATTGCATATAATATATATGAAATTACATGTCATCCTGGACATATGTCTTCCTTTAATAAGTGTTTAATGATACATTATTGTCTCTATTTTTTCCATGGTCAAATGCTTCAGTTTTGGCCAATGAGAATCTTTCACTTTACCTTCTGACAACTCTACATCATTTCTTAATTATTTCTTATTTTCAGGGATAATGAAACACGTTAAACTTAACTTATGTTTCTCCTCTCTTGACCCAGAGTCTATAATTTCTGAAAGCAGCACTCATGTCCTTAATTTAGAAACCCATCTTTGGCTCCAGTTTTCTCGCAGGACCTCGTGGCTTCTTGGCCCTCGGGCCTCCCTGGCAGAGCAAGTGCGTGCACACATAGCATTAAAGTGTATACATGTATTTATGCTGATACACCCAAGGAGAGGGTTGTTTCTCTCCTCATTCCATATTCTATTTCCCCTCCTCCATGAGAACTCTGGTTTCTCAGATCAATATACTATACTTCTTTGATTAATCCTATAATGTGCAAAATTCAGCAATGCTATATACATACCACTTTCAATAAGAAACCTACCAAACTGATATTTTTTTAGAATTTATCTTATTTATGGGGTATAACTCACAGGGCTATAAAGTCAGAATACCATATGTAAAAATTACTTGGACTATTATTTTCTTCTCTGTGACTATGTTATAAAGTTGATATATTTGCAGTCATTTAACTTCAGTTTTTGACACCTTTTAAAATTTATTTTTCTCTTGAAATATATAAAACATTAACATCATTCTAAAAGTCAATCTACATTAAAATTACCTCCAGATATCTTATTTGTTTCTACTCTATTTTCATTCACTGATTTTAAATAATTAATTTTATTTATTAGTGACTTTGGGACTAAGATTCATAGAAATGTTTAAGTTAAGCATAAAGTGATACAATGCAATTTGCAAAGTAATGTGTACAGAACCTCATGTTCTTATAAAGTTAATATGAAAGGACAACATTTTCAGTATGGCATTTTATATTTTAAAGAATAAACATATTTGATAGCTTACATGAATATTGTTTTTAGCATTTTTAGATAAAAATTTTAACACTATATATATGCGTACATGTACAAATATATATACACACATGAGTGCACGAGACCTCATACATACTACTCAAGCACTCAGCCACTGAGCTATATATCTGGCAATAAAATATTTTTAATTGTTTTGTGTAAGGATCTAATATCAATAATGGAAATCAATTGGACATATACTATAGTAATGTTTATAGCCCAATATATACTATAATATTATTTATGGCCATTTTATTAATACTCTTTTTACTAAGACCCCTTTGAAAAGTAGGGGCTATTTAACTAAAGAAATTACTCAAAAATTTTTTTCTCAGAAGTAAAATGAATAACACAACTGCCAATGAACTTTAAATATGAAGTCAAATGTCTATAACTATAATTTCACTCTGTCTCAAAATAGTTGTTGGCTCCAGGGTGAGAAATTTTACTCCTCCAAACTATAGATTTCTTGTCTGAAAAGAGAACATGAAAGGGAGAAATATAGAGATAATCTTTCCCTCTTCTAATAATTTGTGATTTTATAATACTAAAAGCTATAATCAGTAATGCTTATTTTTTAGTAACTCTCAAAATTGATTATAATTATCAGACCTACTATTTTGTCCTGGGATGGAGAATAGAAATGCTGATTTCCAGCGAATGTGCCAGCTGATGCTGTGTAATGATTAATGGGCCACATGTGTAACACCTTGGCCTCTGCATTCTGCACAGTACAGGGCCTGAGGTGAACAGGTCTTATTACTGGAGAAAGTTCCTAATTGCCTATGTGATGTACTTCCAATAATCCTGACCATATTTCTTTGTCTAAATAAAATATTTCTCACATCAAATTTAATTAACTATTATTTTTGGTATAAAGTTAGTCCTTTGGAGAAAATCTCTATCTACTGTAAAATTACTTTCAAGTCATTTATATTTTAATATAAATAAATTTGTCAAGTTGTACAACTTTATTGCTGAGAGCAATAGTATTGGGCTAATCCCAGGTCCTAACTGCACCGTTCTGTCAGATACACTCTGTTCATGTTAACAATAAGTGTAACGTCAGGTTCAGCACTGGAGCCAAAGTTCTGATATGTGCTTTGTGCTCACTTTATGCTCCTACAAAACCTTTCATTTTCTTTCAACCGTTCTCTTAAGAGGGTGAGGCAGGATGGATAATGTTCGCTAAAAATGCCTAAATCCTAATCTTCAGACTATGTGAATAAGAAACCGTACATGAAAAAGGACCTTTGTAGAGGTGATTAAGGTAAAGACCTTGAAATGATGAGGTTAGACAAGTGGGTATCACGTAATCACAAAGGTCCTTAAAGGAGAGACACAAGAAGATGAGGCGGAGAAGACCTTGTCATGACAGTAACAGAGGAAAAAAAGATGTCGATCCAAACCAGGAGGACACACTCTAGAAGCTGGAAGAAACACGGAAACAGATCCCCCCAGATCCCCCAGAAGAGGGCCAACACAACTGACACTTTAATTTCAGCCATGTAACTCATCAGAGGCTGCTGCCCCTCCAGAACTATAACAAACTAATGTTTTCCATCCCCATGGCTGTGGTAGCTCATGGTAGAAACGCCGTGAAAAGAAACAAAGAGGTTGGTGGAAACCATAGGGGATTGAGACAAATCAGCAGGAATTGGAGAGGGGTCACCTAAGCAGAAGCAAACATAGTGCTTTATAATAACTGCAGCTCATGGGGTGAGTCTGGGTGGCCAGTCTCTGAGCATGTGATGGAAAAGAAGTGCTAGTCAAAGAGTTTGTACTCCAGCGCTTTAAATGGGGCAGAGGCTCTATCTGCTGCATCTTCCCCTGAAGAAAATGAGAAAGAAAGAAAGTAAGAATTCACGCTGAGCTGTCTGCTACCTTCAACAGTGACAGGATAGTGAAAGCAGTGACAAAGATGAGGATTCAGCAAGACGCACAAATCGTAACGCATGAAACCTACTAGGTCTTCAGGCTTTTGTAGATTCATTGAAATCCAGAGGACTCTAAACCCAGGACTGGTGAGTCATTAAGTCCCAGAGCAGGAGGTGAGCAGCAGGAAGCTAGCAAAGCTCCGGCTGCATTTGTAGCTACTCCTTCTCATGCACATTGAGGCTTATGTCCTGTCAGATCAGCTACAGTGTTATTTCTCATACACGTGTGAACCCTACTATGAATTGTGCATCAAGGTTGCACACTCTTGAGGGAAACCTAATGCCTGCTGATTTCAGGTGGAGGTGAGGCAGCGATACTAGTGCTGGGGAGTGGTTGCAAATACAGTCACATTAGCAGAGAGTTGGACTACATGGAGATCATAATAAATCAATCCCTTGCAAACTCATACCAAAAACCCCATCAGTGAATGGCAAGTGACAGTTAAGTTGCATCTGGTGGCAGGATTTATAAGTAGCACGTGAGTTAATGTACCTCCTTTGCACAGCTGCATCTGGTGGTGGCCTTTAAGTCAGAAGCTAACACTTACTTTAGCCCATGCATGGCCCAACCACTATTTTATTTACTGCTCCCATCCACACCTCTTTCCCATACCATGCACTTGTCTTAGTTGCAGTGTTGGGAAACTCACTAGCTCACCCTAGTCAAAAGCGAGTAACAAACTCAGGCACTGGAGAGCTTCTTGGAAAAAGAGAGAAAAACACAATGATGCAATAGCAGACTCTTGGACTGTCAAAAACAAGTGATGCATTTAAAAGAAAATAGCAAGTGTTCTACTTAACTGACATGTTCATTGCAAGAAGTGATTTGCATTCTCTAAACCCACTTCGTGTGATATGTGGTGACTGGCTCTCCAGGCAGTGTGAAATCTTTAAAACTGCTTCAAAAGATTAAAAACATGCACGCAAAGTACAGAAGCAATTATTTGGGCCACCACTCTATCAAAGGTTTCTACACTGACCGCATCATTCTCAGTGGCTAACGATGTTGTAAAGCTAAGGAGCCCTTTACTATATAAGAACTGATCCTGCGTGCTAAAAGGACATTTATTGTGAACTTTTAGGAGAACCTACGGTTCAAAAAGTGACATGTGCTCCTTTTTCAGCTAACACCATAACTAGACAAATTGATGAAACAGCAGAGGATATTGAGGATTTTTAGAGAGGACTAGTGAGCCACTATGGTACGAAGTGCAGGTGGACAAGCCTACCTGTGAAGGCAACAGTGCTTGCTTTTGTGCAATATATCTTTCAGGAAGGATTGCATGAGGATATGTTATGTGCACTTTTATCGTCAACCAATGCAATAGATGTAGAACTATTAAAGTCTTTGAATGATTACCTAGAAGAATAGCTGAACTGGTTTTTGGGTCAGTATATGCATTGCTGGAATAGCTGCCATGATTGGACAGATTTCTGGATTCACTACTCAGGTCGAAGAAGCCACTTCTGAATGTAAATCCACACAGTGTCATCCATAGAGGCATTCTGGCTCTCTGAAAAAAAAGTCACACAAACTAAACAATGTTTTGCAGAATCAGATTAAAATTATTGACCATATTAAAGTATATGCCCTTAACTCACATCTGTGCATGCAACTCTGTGAGGAAGTGATGCAGGGAACACATTTCTTCTCTTAGACTAAGAAATGAGATGGCTTTCTAAAGGTAGAACACTGCCTAGAGTTTTTGAGTTACAAGAGTTATTCCAAAGATTTCTTTATAAAAACAATCACCATTGGTAGCACATTTCAAGTTGTCTACTTATGTGACACATTCAGTCTGCTCAATGAACTCAATCTGTTACTTCAGAGCATAATAACTGTGTTCAAGGGAGAAGATGAATACAAAGCCAAATTGGAATGGGGGTAAGTAGTACATGTTGGGATTATTGATATATTTCAAACATTAGCAGGGATTTTTTTAAAAAAAGAGACAAAATCTACTTTATCCAAAAAGGTTTGAGCATTATTTCCTAAACACCCAAGGCCACTGAACTGGGGAGGAATGGATTTGTGACAATTTGTGATAAACCAAGTGAACAGATTTTGTCCATGTTAGAGAAGAATCAACTGTTTGAGACTGCAAATGGTAGTGGTCTTAAAAGCATGTTTGGGACAACTTCAAATCTCCATATATTCAAAATTAGTCAAGAAAAATATCTTGAGGTTGCCACAAAAGGAGTGTTCACTTCCACTTTGACTGAGAAGCATGTTTCCATTTCCAACATGGAATCTTCATGAAACAGTGTTATCTGCAGTGACAGCAACTAAAATGAGATTATGGAGAATACTGGACATAAGCAACAGACTCTGGGTGCCAAAGTTTCCTATGACTGTCTAATTGCAGAACAAGCTCAGAGCTCCCACTGATTCTGTATTGTGGTAAGTTCTATATTTCATTATATATCATAATAATAGAAACAAAGTAAACGTACAATAAATACGGTGTGCTTGACTCATTCCAAAACCATACCCATATGCCCACCCTGGCCCTGTTTCATGGAAAAATTACTTCCATGAAATCCATCCCTTACGTCAAAACGTTGGGGGTTGCTGCTGCTGTAAACCATAGGTATGAATAGATATCAAACATACACTGATGATTCTAGAAATCTCCAACTGTACAGCACAGAGTCACTTTTCCAGCATTTGTAAAAATACTGCAATCTCCTTTCCTTTAATTCTCCTTTTTAAATTCTAGAACTCACTTGTAGGTCAGATGGTTTGTAATTTTAACAGACTGAAATTGACTGGGACCTATGGGATCACCTCTGCAACCCCAGCTGCTTTCCATCAAGTGAAAACTAAATCTGGACTTATATCTAATTTGTAATAACACCTAGAAGGAAAAAAATCTCTCTTTAGAGCATGTTGCAAAAACAATGTCTATCAGAAGTAGCTGTTAAATTAGGTCTACGATTTGTCTACTATTCTACACCACAGCCCCTGATGGAGATATGAAAAGGAAATGATACTTCTATGGAATGATATATGGGCCCTTATTACATAAGACAAGACCGGAAGTCCTTATTTGTGTAACTGAACATATACTTTCAGACTGTTACCAAATTAGCCCTGGATCCATGGCACATGGTCCAAGCTGGTACAAGTTTCTCTTTTTATGTTTTAACCTCCAAACCACAATTTCTCATGAGGAATATGTGCTAAGCATTTTAAATGCCTGATTTATACAGTACAGCAAGCCTTAGACAAAGGTAGTTATGTTGGGTGGTGGGTAAGATTCATCATCAAGTCCATGAAACCACGAGAGTTTCAGAATGACAGTTTGAACTCAAAGCTGTTTTCCTGCTGAGGCTGGCACTCTACCATTAAGATAAACTGCTCCTACTCAGTGATCTCAGGCTGTGGGTTGTGGACCACAGGGGACCATTACCTCATGGCAAATGGTCTTCAAATCTATGTGTGCACACACAATAGGCCAGATAGAGGAGAAAGCCAGAGCGTATCTGCATATGTGTATATGTATATGTACATGTATATGTATGCATATGTGTGGGTTACAGTGATAGGAAAAAAGACAGACATTCTATAAATGTATGTTTCAATGTCATGGACAGCAACTATTCTCAGCAGGATATGAAAAGAACATATATAGAGGCAAATATAGGAATACCTAGGAATATTGGGAATACAAAATTTATCTACAGATAGGTGGAATATGTAGGGAAAGGAAGACTAGCTTAGATTTACAAAAGGATTTAAGCAAACATGCTGATACCTACCTGTAATTCTAGCATTCTGGGAGACTGGGGATTCAGCTTAGTGTAAAGGCACTGGATTCAATCTCCAGTGCTGCAGATA
>PVLD010020700.1:0-33084 GCA_004027595.1 Dinomys branickii | reverse complement strand
CTGACTAAATTTGCATGTCTGTATATGGGTCCATACATCTACAATTCGAAGATATCAATGGATAAAGCAACAACAACTGTTGAGACCATATCACCTTGTCTATAGATTAGTTGTGATTGTACTATTTTCTATGATAATGGGTGTCTGTTTGTCAATAGGTTTTTGTACTTTTATGTTTCTAAAATAAAAAAAAAAAGAAATAATCTCTCAGGCAAAAAATGAAAGACAATAAAAATGAAAGAAATGCTTTGCACATATAGAAAAGAAACATTAAAAAAAAACAGATGAGCATAGGCAACAGATGGAAACATTATATGAGCAATTTAGGAATAAATTAGAATGCATGGCCCAAGACAGTAAATAAACCAAAAAGTACAGGCATTATCAGAGGGAAGACAACTGATTGGGTGGGAGAAAAATGGAGGTGAGGGTGGAGAAAACTGTTGAATTAATTGAACATGCCATTACTTGTATAACTGAGTAACAAAAGCAAAGATATCATTTTGTAATACAGCATCCATTGTTAATTACCTAGTATCTTTTCTATAATTGTGTATTTCCTTTATTGTTTTTGTGTTATTCTGGTTTATAACTGAGTAACAAATGCAAAAATAACATTATGTAATACAGCATCCGTTGTCAATTCCCTACTATCTTCTCTATAATTTTGTATTTCCTTACTGTTTTTGTGTTATTTGGGTTTATATTCTTTTATATTTAAAATTTGTAAAAAATTAGAACACATGAACAAACTCAAAGTGGTTTCTAGGAAATCAAAACTTCCACTGAAAGCTTGAAAAACTGCTTGAATGAGGCCAAAGATAGAATTTCAGATCTTGAAGACTGCATGGCAGCTAGCGATCATGAAAGGAAGGACCTCCTAAAATCAACAAGGATCCAGGAAAAATCAATCCCATAACTGCAAGATGAGGTAAAGAGAAATAATGTCTGAGTAATAGGAGTCAGTGAAACAGCAGGAGGCAACACAGTGACATAAAAAGAATATTTGCAGAAAATTTCCCAAGTATGGAAAAAGATTCTGATGTGAAGTAATGAGGCATATAGAACTCCAACTAGCTATAACCAAAATAAAACCAAAATACATACAAACTAGCTATAACCAAAATAAAACCCAGACATATAATAATCAAAATCTCAGATATCCAGCAAAAGAACAGAATACTAAAAGCTGCTAGAGAAAAGAAACAGATCACCTATAAAGGAAAGCCCATCAGAATCACAGCAGACTTCTCAACACAAACAATGTAATCAAAAAGCACTTGGAGCAAGGTTCTGAGACAAAACGGCCTCCAACACAGACTGATGTATCCTGCAAAACTATCCTTCAAATTCAATGGAGAAATAAAATATTTCCATGACAAAGAACAACTGAGGAACTTCATGAGTGCCAAACTAATCTTACAAAAAAGTACTAAAAGATATTATAGAGAAAAAAGAGACCACAATCTCAAGAACAACAATAGAAAGGAACCCCCAAGCAGAGCAGGCAATTAAACAGGTAGCAAAAGTAGGAAACCAACAGCAAGTAAATAGCATGACAAGGATAAGCCAACATATATCAGTTATAACCATTAATGTAAATGGCCTCAATTCACCAGTCAAAAGAAACAGACTGGCAGAGTGGATTAAGAAACAAAATTCCACAATATGCTGTGTACAGGAAAACACTTTACTCAAAAGGAAATCCAGAGACTGAATATCAAAGGATGGAAAACAATTCTCCATGCAACAGGTTCTCAGAAAAAAGCAGCAGGAGCTATTAGGTATGCAGAAAATGTAAACTTCAAACCTAAAACAATCAAAAGAAATAAAGAAGGCCACTAATACTAGTTAGGGAAAAACTGCAAGAGGAAGAAATAACAACACTAAATATGTATGCACCAAATATTGGAGCATCAAACTATATAAGTCAAATGTTAACAGACATGAAAAACCAAATAATCAATAACACTATTGTAATAGGGGACCGCAACACCCCTTTGACACAAAGAGACAGGTCAACTAGACACAAAGTCTGCAAAGAAATAACAGACCTGAACCAAATTTGCAAACAAATGGACTTAGTAGATATATAGAGAGTGTTCCACCCCACAACATCAGAATACACATTTTTCTCATCTACACATAGCACTTTCTCTAAAATAGACCATGTTCTAGCCCATAGAACATACCTACCTAAACGCAAAAGAATTCAATGCATGCATAAGATCTGACCACAGTGCAATGAAATTGGAAATTAATGACAAAAGGAACTCCAAAAACTCCATAAACACTTGGAAATTAAATAACAGCCTCCTGAACAATCAATGGGTCACAGAAGAAATTTAAAAATACCTACAAACAAACAAAAATCAAATACAACCTTCTGGAATATATGGGATGAATTGAAAGCAGTCCTCAGAGGGGAATTTAAGGCAGTGAACTCACACATAAGGAAAACAGAAAGAGAACAAATAAATAGCCTAATGCTCCTTCTCAAACTTTTAGAAAGAGAAGAACAAGTCAAGCCCAAAGCCCAAAGAAGGGAGGAGATTATAAAGATCAGGGTGAAATTAATGCAATTAAGATGGGGGAAAAAAAACACTACAAAAAATAAATGAGTCAGAGTTGGTTCTTTTAAAGAATAAATAAAATTGATAAAACTCTAGCCAACCTGATCAAAAAAAGAAAGGAAAAAACTCAAATTCATGAAGTAAGGAATGAAAAGGATGAAATCACTACAGAACCCACAGAAATTCAAAAGATCATTAATACCTGCTTTGAAAATCTTTACTCCAGTATGACAGAAAACTCAGAAGAAATGGACAGATTCCTAGATAGGTACAAATTACCAAAGTTGAATCAGGAAGATATAAAAATCCTGAACAACCCAATATCAATTAATGAGACTGAAAATATAATTAAAAACTTACAAAGAATTCTCCACCTAGTGCCATAGTAATTTGAGTGCACCCATGTTTGTTACAACATAATTTGAAGCAGCCATGTGCCTTCCCAATGTGACAGCCCAAGGGAGTAAATAAACCAAAAAGTACAGTTATTGTCAGAGGGAAGGTGATTGATTGGATGGGAGAACAATGGAGATGAGGGTGGAGAAAACTGTACGACTGATTGAACTTGCCATCATTTGTATAACTGAGTAACAATAGTGAAGACGTCATTTTGTAAGACAGCATCCATTTTTAATTCCCCAATATCTGTTCTATAATTCTGTTTATCATTTATGCATTATTCTGATTTATAACTAAGAAATGCAAAGATAACATTATGCAATACAACAGCCATTGTTAATCCCCTACTATCCTCTGTATAATTGTGTATTTCCTTCATTGTTTTTGAGATAACTAACAAATATGAAGATGATGTTATGTAAAACAGCATTCATTGTCAACCCCGTACTATCTTCCTCATAATTTGTGTATTACCTCATTTTTTGTGTTATTCATGTTTATATTCTTTTATCTTTAAAATAAATAGATAAATAAATAAAGTAAAAAGTAAAGCAAAAAAAGAAAGAAAGAAAGAAAAGAAAAGCCCAGGCCTTAATGGATTCATAGCAGAATTCTATAAAATATTCAGGGAAGATTTAATGCCAACACTCCTCAAACTCTTCATTGAGATTGAAAAGGAAGCAATTCTCCCTAACTTATTTCTGGAGACAAGTATTATGCTGATACCAAAACCTGAGAAAGACCCAACCAAGAAAGGGAACTATAGACCAATCTCCCTAATGAATATAGATGCAAAGATACTCAATAAAATACTAGCAAATAGAATGCAGCAAATCATAAAGAATATAATACACCATGACCAAGTTGGATTCATTCCAGGAATCCAGGGATGGTTCAATATATGCAAATCAATTAATGTAATACACCATATCAATAGAGCCAAAGACAAACACCATATGATCATCTCAATAAATGTGGAAAAAGCTTTTGACAAAGTCCAACATGTATTCATGATAAAAAACCCTAGAGAAAATAGGAATACATGGCCTTTACCTCAATCTTATCAAAGCCATCTATGAAAAATCAGCAGCCAACATCATACTAAATGGACAAAAACTGAAAGCTTTCACTTTAAAGTCAGGAACAAGATAAGGATATCCACTGTCACCACTCCTATTCAACATAGTTCTGGAAGCATTAGCCAGAGCAATTAGACAAGAGCGAGAAGTAAAAGGAATAAGAATAAGAAAGGAAGAAGTGAAATTATCACTATTTGCAGATGACATGATAATTTACATGGAAGACCCCCAAAACTCCACCACAAGACTCCTTGAATTAATCAACAAATTCAATAGCGTAGCTGGATACAAAGTCAACACTCAAAAATCAATAGCATTCCTGTACACAAACAACAAACAGACTGAGAGAGAAATTAAGGAAATCATAGCTTTCACAGTAGCATCCAAAAAATTGAAATACTTATACATCAATCTAAGAAAAGAAGTAAAAGATCTGTACAGTGAAAATTACAGTACACTGAAAAAAGAGATCAAAGAGGATTTCAGTAAATGGAAAAATATTCCTTGCTCATGGATAGGAAGAACCAACATTGTGAAAATGGTCATACTACCAAAATTGTTGTACAGATTCAATGTAACCCCAATTAAAATACCATTAGTATACCTCACAGATCTAGACAAAACATTCCTAAAGTTCATCTCAAACCAGAAGAGGCCCAGAATAGCAAAAGCAATCCTAGGCAACAAAGAAAAGTTAGGCAGCATCACAATTCCTTCCCTGAGATTATGTTATAAAGCTCCTGTGGTAAAAATCAGCATAGTACTGGCACAAAAACAGGCCTGAAGATCAATGGAACAGATTGGAAATGCAGACACAAGGACAAATATACTCAGTCATCTAATCTTTGACAAAGGGGCCAAACAAGATCGCTGGAAGAAAGATAGCCCCTTTAACAAATGATGCTGGAAAAATGGACTTGCCATTTGCAGAAATAGACCCAAGTCTGAAAATAGACCCAAGTCTCTCACCATGCACTAAATTAAAGTCAAAATGAATCAAGGATCTAAATATTAAAACAGAAACACTAAATCTTTTGGAAGAGAAAGTAGGTAAAAATCTTGAAGACATAGGGGTAAGCAGAGATTTCATGAACAAAAACCAAACTTCACAGGAAATACTTCAATGAATCAACAACTGGGATCTCACCTTATTGAAGTTTTTGCAAATCAATAGAAATCACCAATAGAGTAAAAAGAAAACCCATTAATTGGGAAGAAAATTTAGCCAACTGCCCCTCAGAAAAAGGACTTCTATCTAAGACATATAAAGAATTTTTAAAAATCAGGGCCCCAAATTCAAAGACCTAATCCCAAAATGGGCATCTGAGATACACACTTCTCAAATGAAGAAATAATAATGGTGAATAAATATACAAAAAAAGTTCATCATTAGTCATTCAAGAAATGCAAATTAAAACAACATTGAAATTCCATCTTACCCCAGAAAAAATGGCTATCATTATGAAATCAGCCAATAACAAGGAGCTGCAGGTGCTGTTGGAAGAAAGGAATTCTACTCCACTGCTGTTGGGAGTGTAGATTGGTGAAACCACTGTGGAAATAAGTTTGGAGATTCCTCACAAAACTAAAATTGGAAGTCCCACTTTACCCAGCTATTCCTCTTCTGGGTATTTTCCTAGAATTAAAATATCATACCACAGAGATATATGGGTGCCCATGTTTATAGCAGCACAATTTGTCATAGCTAAATCTTGAGAACAATCCAAATGCCCATCAACTGAGGAATGGATAAAAAAGATGTGGTATTTTTATACAATGGAGTATTACTCAGCTATAAAAAAAGATAAACTCAAGGCTTGTGTAGGTAAAGGGATGCAACTAGAGACCATACTCATAATTGAAATAAATGACCCACATGGCTAAACATTGTATTGTCTCCCTGATATAGGAAACTGAAAGAATAAGTAAAACTCAAAAGGTACAATAGATGATCGGGAAGGGAAAGAAACTGCTCAGAGGAAGGAATGACTGGGATGAGGGAAAGAAGGAAAGCAAATATATGTGTGTGTGTGTGTGTGTATATATATATATATATATACCTGGGATAACTGTACTGCTGATGTCTGATGGCATATTGAAAGGAATAGTTAATGCTTAAAATTTTTTATGTTCTGACCAATTTTGCATGTTTATGTCTGGTAATCTGAGCAACTGGTCGGAAGACAACAATATGCAATGAAACAACTATGGTGAATTCCTACCATCTTGTCTAGTGAAACTCTGTAGTATGTCTGATGTTTTAACTAAAAATTATTTTTTATGCTCTTTAATGGCTTGAACAATCTTCCATTCTTACATCTGGTAATATGAGCAACATAGTTGAAGATAACAATGCGTAATATAACAAATACTGTTAATTCCTATCAATTTGTCTTGAAACCCTGTATCACTTTTAATGTTCTTGCTTTGTTTCATTTGTTTGTGATGTTACTATGCTGCTATTGTTCTTTGGGGGCTTTTTCTCATTTACTACTCTCTTTAAAATAAAAAAAAAAATTTCAAATGGAAAGTCAAAATCAAACCACTTTTCAAACCTCAATGATCTCAGATCACATTCCAAGTCTTTATAGCTATTTGTAGAATACCAAAGCTTTTCTATACCAAGTAAATTTAGGAATGTGAAACAGGAAATCAACCTTATCAGAAATAAAGAGAACTTTAAGTAATCACTTTAAATGTCCCCATTATTATAAATCTTAGGAAACACAGTTTTTTTTAACTAAAAGAGCAATGTGTTTATCTTGAGGATGGAGACAGTCTTTTAAATTAATAACCTTAAGAGGAAAATGTAAAGGCCTATTAGTGTAGATTGCAATGGAGAGAGAGAAAACCACTCTATTCCCTGTGAGGCTCTATTCCCAGGCAAAATGGCCCTTTGCATCCCTCCACTTAGCAATCCAGCACCGTTGATACTAGGGACCTCTAGCTGCCAGAGCCATCCATACATCTGTCTAAAAGCCCTTTAAAATATTTTTTCTTTAACTAATAAATTCCATCTTTGAATGCAAAGGCGGTCAGAAGACTCAAGTCCTTGGATCCCTTTTTTATTATTTATAATTTTTAAAATTTTGCTAAAGGAAGAGTGACCAATTGAGTGATGAGAGCCTAGGGTGATTTGAGCAGTGTTTGGGGAATTGGATTACAACCTTGATTTTCCCTGTATATGAGCTATTGCCTCTGGTTGCAGCTCTTGCTCTATGGGCTCGGGGCTGGGTGAAACACTGACAGCAGCTTGGCTGTCCCGCCACATTACCAGGAATAGGCTCCCTCACCCACGCCTCCAGCTCCCTAGGCAACTTTGTGGTCCCTGCCTCTGCCACCAGAATGTTTTCTGGTTTTCCCCTCCTCTGATCTGGGCTACTGTCATTCTAACAACAGAGTGTGCATTGCTAGGGTCATAAGTGTGGCCAGCCAGTGGGTGGGCTGCACAGCAGAGGCACCCAAGAAATTTTTCTGGGGTCCGGCTCACTGGGTGGAAGGGAACAGGGATGTGTGCAGCCACTGTTGTTGCTGACTGACCCCAGTCACTGAGCGTGCCAGCCATCACTCCTGCTCTGGCTGCCCCTTTTCTGCCCAGATTCTGAATGCGGGTACTGTTTGCGCCAAGTGAACTTTCTGTGCCAAAAGCACATATACCAGCAGTGAAAGGCAGGGTGCACTGCAATCACGTCCTGCCTACTTGGTCCCAGGCACCTAGGCCTGTTTTTGGTGACACATGCAGACATGTGGTTAGCTGGAAAATCCCAGCTGAGTCCACCTAGGACTGGAGCTTTGGACCCTCTCTCCATCAGCCACGCACAATTTAAAGAATTCTTTTCTTTTTCATCTCATTGAGCAAAGCTAGAAGGTTTAAGCTTTATCGGTGGTACCTTTGTTCCATGCTCCTTTTCCTGCTTGGGAGTTGATTTTAAAATAGTACTTCATGCTAAGTCCTTTGTGGTGCTTTTAAAAAGTAAGATAAATACAGGAACCAAGAAAACAACAAACATTTTTATATAAATTTATACACATTTACAAACATCTGCGGTTTTTGAAACTCTATTTGCCGCATTTTTAACTAGTAGTAAATCAATATACTTTTTGCTCTTTGGCTTTTCTTTAAGCTCATTTGTTTTTCTGGCCCTGGTGAACCTGTTTCTGGCCCAAGTGAACCTGCATCCCTAAGTTTTTACACTTGATGTTTTGCCAATGCCCGATGGATGCCTGTGCTGAATACTGGCTCTAACCAAATCACTTCTATCCCCATTGCATGCCAAATTTGAGAAGCTTTCCCACCATCTACTTATATTTTCTCACAGGATGTCCCTGTTAAGCACCAATTTGTCACAGACCATGCACCATGGTCCCTGGGAAAAATGGGTGATGGGACAAGGAAAATATAGACAAGCGACAAAGCTGAGGTCAAGTCGAGGTCCTCTTTCTTCTGACGGGAGGAGAGGAATTGAACAGCAGGGGTATTTATTTATTCTTTTGACAAGTTAGTATCGTGAGACACAGGGTTGTCTAGTGACTAATGACTGGAACTGTCTCAGACAGGATATTTTTCTCAGGACTGAGGTATTTCCAGCTTCAGTGGCTTACTACAGTGAAAGCAAGATTCTGAATGTGGACAATTACCAAGATGTAGAAATAATACTTAAAGCAGCAATAAGTGAAGAATGATCCCTACATAAAAGAAAAATAGTTCCAAGAAAATACAGCCCAAATAGTAAGCAAATATATGAAAGCATTGCCCATTTCACTAGTGGTCACAGAAAGGCAAAATCACAATACACCCAAAGGTAGGCCATTTTATAAGAAAAACTGCAAGGCTTAGAAATTTGGCAGTGATAATTGTGTGCTCTAGGCATGAATTAATAAAAGTAATGAAAAATAAATAAATAAAAAATAATTTGGCAGTGATGAAGAGATATGGGCCCTATTATATCACATAAGTCAAAGTATAAATTACTGCAACCATTTTGGAGAACAAAAATTGAATACCACACATCAAAATTGAATATTTATGTTGAGACCCTAACTGTCAAATCTGCTTCTAGACATCTGCCTTAGCAATGAAGTGTCTCACACCAATAGCTAAATGCCCAGAGGTGACACATACTGCTTTCACTTCACAGTCACTTGATCAGGATTAATCACATGGCTCAGCGTTACTCCAAGGTTGGAAGGAAAAGTAATTTTCCCTCACGCTCAGAAGAGTAAAAAAACTGGATATCACAAAGTACTAGAAATCTCAACCACACTTTTACAAAGAACTTTAATGACAAAGACTTTCTTCCATGAAAGTGTCATAAAATCCTCTCACAATCCAGAGATTTGTTTTCATCAAAGAATTGCAAGGACATTTTATTAAGAAAGAATCTGCAGCTAATGAAAAGGAAATTCTGTAGGAGTCAATTTAGAATGTAAAAAATAACTTTCAATTATAAAGTTAGGGTAGTTCACTCCTTCCCCAGCTTACAGACTCAGATAGCCAGTGGTGAAATTTTGCTGTCTATTGTAGCTGAGAGTCTCAAGATCTGATGTAAAATTGCCTCTCAAGAATTCTTGGTCAAGCTCAGTGGCATAAGCGCTTGCCTGGCAAGCACAAGGTCCTGAGTTCGATCCCTGGTACCGGAAAAAAAAAAAAAAAAAAAAAAGAATTCTTGGTCAGCAGTACTGGCACCTTGTTTACTGTCATCTATCCCAGAAAGTGTTCTTGATATTCACGCACTGGAAAGTAGACAACAGGCAAGTGGTGATTGGGCCAATAGTGGATATAGATGTAAACATTCAGACAGTGAGAATTCAGACCAGTGGTATGACTGAATCCACCATGTATACAATTCTAGCAAAGAAAAAAGTTTACAGCCCTTCACCTCTGTTACAATTCAATTTCAGTTTATCTTTCACATCATGTTCTCAGACCAACACCTAATTTAATACCTGACATGTAGACAAGTGTTAAATGTTTGTTAAAGAATGGTTCAACGAATCAATAAGTTTGGATGATCATATATGTATCATTGATATCTTGTATGCAAACTAAAGTCCAGGACAAACATGCAGTCAGTAAATAGTCACCAGAGCTAGATGGTTATATATGTACAAGGAATTTTTGTCCGGAGGTGGAGAAGAAATACGAGAAGGGTCCCAGCTGGCAGAGCTCTATATACTTACTGCCAAAGGAGGCCCAGAGGCAGAAACAGATCTTTGAGCCCACTCAGTGCATTCAGAGCTATTATTCCTCATAACTGACTAAAACACAGCACTTACTCTCTCTACATTCCTGTTCTGCCATCTTTAACATGCAAGACCGAGGAGACTAAAATTCTGATCGGCTCCTCACATATGCAGAAAGGAATAGTAGTAGAGCAGGTGCTTAATATGCACAAGGCCATGAGTTCCATCACCAGCACAACAGGAAGGAAGGGAGGAAGGAAGGGATGAACAAACGAATGAACGAACGAAGGGGAAATCATTGTCCTCCCACCTCAGCATCCTTCCTTTCGGACAGTCCACATCTACCCCTTTCCCACCCGGAACACCTCCGGAGAGTCTTCTCTGATGGCAGTGCCCTTGCTCTGTGCTCACATGGCTCCCTGTTTTGAGCACTCCAAGAAAGGCATAGAGCCCTTGTTCTGAGCAGCACAGGTACACAGGGCCTGCCAAGTTCTGCAAGTGAAATTGGAGTACCTGAAAGTCCCATCTTTGCTCTCAGACACACACGTACACAAAGCAGTAATTAGCTACCATGATAGTCTCCCAACCCTACCCAATCCTAGTTCCTTCTCCATTTCTTTCTCTGAGTATTTGTTCTGTATTTCCATTTTCTAAATTGAAAGACTATATTTGTTCAGGAATTTTGTAATTATCACTATGGTGATTAACTGCAAAGCCAATATTCCCTCCACCTGCAGGTTGTTATCCACCTAGATTTCTGTACTAGAGCCTTTCTATGTCAGGAATAGTGAGTTTTTACTGATCTAACAGACATTTCCAACCTTGTTCACCCTTATCACCTCTTCTATAGAAAAAGAACAGAGAAACTAAACATTATGTTCCTCATTTCCATTGCAACCAGAGTTATGACCAACATAATGTAAGTGGGTGTATGTTTAGGACTTTAGGAAGGCTTTGAAATTTTTGGTTTTGGTTTGGTTTTATTTGATTTGTTTTGATAAAGAAGGTTGAGACCAATCTGTGATAAAGCACTTTTTTATCTCTGCATTTCACTCACCCCTAGCTAAGGTTTTTGTGCATCACATAGGACAAAGCAGGAACTACATTTCTTGTGGATTTCAGCGGAGTCTGTTGTGATTTCTTTCTTACTTTTAATTGCACTGGTATGGGTCTTTGCTTTCCTTCATTTGGTATATTTGGCTAAAAAGTTTGCCTATTCTTTTAAAGAACAACTCTTCATTAATTTTGTATAAATTTAGTCTCAATTTTATCAATATCTGCTCTAATTTTATAGTTTCCTTCATTATACTAGGCTTGAATATAAACTTTTCTTCTTTTTCTGTGACTTTGTGGTATATTGTTAGGTTATTTATTTGAACTTCTTCTATTTTTCTTCTATAAGCATTCATAGAAATAAACTCCCTTCCAGGAATGTTTTAATTGTGTCCCAATTTGATTCTTAGAATTGTTCTATTTCTTCTTTGGTTTCTTCTGAAATCCACTGAGTGTTCAGAACTAAATTATTTAATCCCTGAGTGTTTGCAAAATTTCCATGGTTTCTTTTGTCATTGATTTCTAGTTTCAATGCAATATAATCTGATAATATACATAAAATAATTTCAATTATTTTGTATTTATGTAAGCAAGATTTATGAGCTAATTGTTGTCTCTTTTGGATAAAGTGATGGTTGAGGTGTTAAGGTCTGCCTCTATAATGGTGTGGATATTTATCAGACCTTTCATGTCCAGTAGTGGTTTTTTATGCAGTTGGGTGCACAAGTGTTTGGTGCATAACTGTTTATCATTATTATCTCTTCTTGTTGAATTGTTTCTTTAACTAATATGTAGTGACCTTATTTACCTCTTCTAATCAGTTTTGCCTTGAAGTCAACTTCTTCTGGAAATAGGGTAGCTACTCCCACTTGCTTTCTATTTCATGGGATATTGTTTTGCATGCTTTGATTTTTATTCTGTAGGTTTCTTTTGGGATTAGATGTGGCCCATGTATGCAGCATACTGTTGGGTTTAATATTTTGATCCAGTTTTCCAGTCTGTGTATTTTGATTGGAAAGTTGATGCTATCTTGTTGAGAGTTATTACTGAAAGGTACTGGGCTATTCCTGTTATTGCATCATTTTTCTGTTGTTGATACCTTTCTTCACTTTTGTTTAACTGCTTGTCCTGCTGGATATATTTATTCTATCCAATTTTGGAAGTGTGGGCTTAATTATCTTTATGTAGGATGGTCTTGAGAAAGTTTTGGAGTACTGGTTTGGTGGTCATGAATTTCTTAAGGTTTTTTTTCATGGAATGTCCTTATTTCTCTATAAATTCTGAAAGGCAGTTTTACAGGATATATTAATCTGGGTTTAAAGTTGTTTTCTTTTAAGGCTTGAAATACATCACTTTAAAGTGATGAAATACATCAGTCTTTGCCTTTTAAGATTTGTGTTGAGAAGCCTGCTGTAATCCTAATGGATTTTCCTTTATAAATTATTTGTTGCTTTTTCTCTAACAGCTTTTAAGATTCTGCCATTGTTATATAAAGAAGTTCTTTAAAAATCATACCCCTCAAATTTAAATACCCAATCCAAAACTGCGCATCTGACATGAATAAACATTTATCAGATGGAGATGTGCAAACAGCAGATAAGTATATGAAAAACACTCAACATCACTGATCATTTGAAAAATGCAAATTAAAAAACACTAAGATTCCACCTCTCTCCAGAAAGAATGGCTATCATCAAGAAATCAACCAGTAACACATGTTGGTGAGGCTGTGGGGGAAAAGGAACACTTCTCTATTGTTCGTGGTAGTGTAAGCAGGTACAACCACTATGTTCATCAGTACAGAGATTACTCAAAAAATTAAAACTAGAGGTTCAATTTGACTCAGTTATTCCTTTTCTGGGTATCTTCCTGAAAGAGTTAAGAGCATCATATCACAGTGACATGTGCATACCCATGTTTATAGCAGCACTATTTGTAATAGATAACTCTTGTATACAGCTCATATACCTATGAAAATATGAATGGATAGAAAAGTAGTAATTATATATAATAGAGTACTGCTCTGTCATAAAGAAGGATAAACTTGAGTCATTTGTAGGAAAATGGATGCACCTTGAGACCTTAATCTTAAGTGAAATAAATAAGACCCACGAATTTAAATGTTGCATTGTCTCTCTTGTGTGAGAAACCCAAAGGACAAATAAGGAGCATAACTGAGGATGGATATTGAGAAATAGGAAGAATATATTCAAATGGGGAAGCGTGCAAATGAGGAGGGAGAGGGAAGGAAAGGAAAGGAAAAGAAAAAAAAGAGTGAAAGGAAAAAATGGAAACAAAGCCCTTGTACATGAGGATGGGAAGAAGGGTTGAAGACAGGAGAGAAATAAGAAAAAGTTAAAAATTAAGAATGTACAAATACAACGTACAAATCCTTACAATAAATATGATAAATATATATGGCAAATATGTACTAATTAAAAAATAAAGTTAAAAAATAATAACTTTTAAAATCTTGTGCTTATGTTAGACTTCTGGTATTTTGACTGCATCATGGAAATGTTCTTCTCTGGTCATAGCTATCTGGTGTTTTATATGCCTTTCTTACTTTATGTTGAATTCTTTTCCCATATTAAGAAACTTTCTGGTATGACTCCTATAAACAGATTTTTTATTCCATGACTGCTATCCTCTGACTTTTCCTACCTCCAGTTAGTCTTAGGTTTGTCTTCTTCATGTCACCTAAGAACTCTTAGGTCCATTTCCTTTGCTTGTTTGTTATTTTAGGGCATCTTTCAGTATATGTTCTCATCCATCAGACCTACCACATAGAGCTGACATTCTGTACTCATATTGATCACTTCTGCTGCTTGTACATTCTATAGAATTCTTTGTCTCCGGGGTTTCTGTTTGGCAACTTTTCATGGACTCTAATTCCTTGGTAAATTTGTCCTTTTTTAGAATGGTTTTTCTTAACTTTTCCAATTTTTTATGTGACTCTTAGTTAAGATTGTTGACCAGTATTTACTAATTTCACTATTTGTTTGTATCATCTTTCAGCTTACTTATTCTTTCTTCCTTCTTTGATCATTTTGTGCAGTTAGGTTCTTCGGTGGTTCACTGCCTCTCCACTGATGTACTTTGGATCTGCTTTGGAGGAGTTGGGAGTTTTTGAAAGTATTTTGTTGCTCTGTTTTTGCATGTTTCTAGTTGAGTGTGTGTGTGCTGGGGGTTGAAGTTTGAAGTCAACTAGAAATAAAAGACTTTGTTGTTGGTATGAATATCTTTGTGGTTAGATTATGCTTTCCAGTGATGTGGTCTTGGCTTTATTTGCAAAGAGGTATTGTCTACCATTTCAACCTATTCAGTTTAATAGGATTAGAATTCATCACATTTTTTGCTCACAGGGTTTTTAGTATTCCCCTTGTGAATATCCTACTACTCCAAGTCACAGAGCAAGAGGCAAGCCATGTGGATCTCCACAGTGGAAGACATGGACCACAACAGAACCCAAGATTGGCAAGGGCCTGAGACAAAGGTCCAAGAGATATGAAACCCCAGTCTAACCAAATTTTAAGTGATATTTGAACACATATTTGATGCTTTGAGTATGTGATCTCATGCCTGACAGAATCATAGAAATGCCAAGTCAGAGGTTTTATCTTACTGAGGTGTCAAACCAGTGCAAGAAGCCATCCACTTCCAGGTTTAACCTTACTGAGGAAAAGAAACCTCTGCTTGATTAACCCACCTTTGGCTGAATTTGCTGCTATTTGTAGCCTAATGCAAATCTGATGAATCTTCCAAATTTTTAAATAATAAATTAGAGTCAGTAAGAAAAAGTAGGGGAGAATGAAATATGATGAGAAACAAGCAATTATTTTCTAAGCTTGTTCTGGCATATGAGCACTTTCCATTAGATGAACACCATGATGACAAGTAAACAAGCATAATTTATGTCAAGACCAAGAAGAGGAGATGCATGACAACTAACTGATCCTGTCTAATTGTCTCCCTGGGATGGATATCTGTCCATCCAGCTAAAGCACATGTAAAGTGTCCAAGAGCACAGGGAGGAAATGTTTCTCTCTGCAACTTAACAATGAAAACCACAGAAAAGGTGAACATATTCATGGATAGCATTATAGAATCCTAGAATGTTATAGTTGCTCAGAGCTTTAATGTCACACCTTCATTTTCCAAATGGGAAAAAGGGGACGTTTGTAATTTAACTTGACCAAGTCATTGAGAATAGTTACCCTTTTCATCTGCTTTACTTTTGCCTTTCCATTACAGCTCCCCCTCCTAACGATTCAGTCATGAGACTATCAGGGTAGATGAGAAACAACTCAAAGAACAGACTCAGATTGTATTCAGAATCCCTTCTTCTCTGCCACTTTAACCGCTTTTGAAGATAGTAGGTACACATGACTTTTCCTTCCCAAAGAGTGAATTATATACTAAGCGATGTTTCTGCCCCCACAATGTGAACTCTCAAAAGGCTCATTCACCATGCTGGAACAAGGCCACATCTATTTGATTTGGGGAGTGGACAAAAAATTTTAGGAAGATATCTTTATGATGTGACAAAAATCCAACTAGCTACCCATGAGCCAAAATCTATCTCTAAGTGAAACCTCTTTGTAGAAACAAGGCTCATTTTTCAGCCAAAATTGTATGGTCCATGGGTGGAATTTTCTAGAATACAATGATCAGTACAAATATTCTCAAAGTCAAAGTTATCAGTGCAAATATTCTCTGAGTTAAAGGAATTAACCACAGAAAAAGAATCTGCTCAGCCAAAAAGGCATTTTATGTATGCTCTTCTTCTATATGGCAATAGAAAATACATGTGTAGAGTTTGAAGGTAAATAACAAGTCCATAAACTTTAAAACAAAATCAAAACATATATTCTGAAGACTGAACTAGCAGATATGAGCATAAACTGACATATTCCTTTTTGACTAAAATACTCCTAACTTATTACTGCAGATATATTTCTTCCCAAACCCGTGGAAAGATATGATGTAAAGATAACTAAAATATATTCATTATATATAGATGATGTGTATTTATCTTGGTTACTTTGTAGCCTCAAAAACACCAAAAAATAGACAAAGCATTAAAGTGTGTATACCTTATTTTCAAGGAATAGATATGGATATTTCTTTCTGGACTGAAAACCTGTAGAAGAAAGAAATGACTAGGCATCACAGGTCAGTAACAGGATCTCCAAAATCATCAAAATCTGAAGTCTGATTTCTCAGACCAAGTAAATACATCTGGTATTAATTTGCTTTCATGAAACAGACAATCCACCACAGGATTCAATTACTAAATGATACAAATAAAAATGGCAGAATATTGAAATCTAAAAGTCCCTTACTCACTGAAAGTAGTGACTAAACTGGCAAAATTTGTCAAAATCAACTTCTTCAGCATGCAGGAATCTAATCATCCTGCATCAAGGATGTACATCAGGGAACATATCTATCAAAAAGCAACCATCTGATTCTCAATGGGAAAGCTTTGTAGCATTTTACCACTTTCTGTTTGCCAGCTTCATGCTGCCTTGAAGACAACAGCCCACACTGCAGTACACATATCAAGCACTGAAGGGGCCATGGATACTACTATTGAAGATTGTGGTCATTTGTTTTGACCTCTCTGGTGGTTTCCTAAAAGAATAGTTGAAAGAGTTTGCCTGTTTCATAAGATTTATAACTCTCCCAGCACTGAGGCAGCTACGTAGTTGGCATTTGTTAAAAACATTTAAAAGTAAATACACAATTTGATGCCACCTGAAGCAAGGGATCAAAGTTGAAATAGATAATAGATGAATGTAAAATATTTTTTAATTTTTAATTTTTATTAGTACCTGTTGGCAATATATAATGACTACATTAATTATGTGGAGTTGGTACAAGCATAGAACATATCTCAATTATTTCTCTTTCCCCTTCCCTTCCATGCCCTTTTTTTTTTACAGCATCAGATTCACTTATTTATATTATAATTGCTTACAAAGTTAATTACCATACATACAGATTAACAGCCAGACTAATAGGCAATAAAACACATAAGACAATTATACTAAATTATGGTACACTGGTAGATATATTGTCCATGCTGGATTACAATAACTATTTTTCTCTCTTTTTTCCCATTGTATATTACATATTTTTCCTATTGTATTTTTCTTTCTTTTTTTTCATGTTTATACATTGAGTTTCTCATATAAGAGAATCATGTGATATTTAAGCTTCCCCAAATTTGAAAAAGAAATAAACCCAAAGAGATTCATATGAGACATAGTATAATCAACTTTCAAAAGAAATGGCCATTAGGAAATGCAAATCAAAGCTACACTGAGATTCCATCTCATCCCAATCAGAGTGCGATCAAGAACACAGAAACAATAAACACTGGTGAAGAATCAAAGAAAAAGGAAGCTTGCTACAGTATTGCCGGGAATGGAAGTTGGTAGACCCACTGTGGAAATCCGTGCAAATCAGTATGTAGAGTCCTCAAAGAAACTAAAAATAAAAATATCTTTTGATCCAGCTATAGAACTCCTGGGTATGCTCCCAAAAGAATTAAAGATGGCATATTATGGTGCTACACAATTACCCGTACTTATAGCAATGCAATTCACAATAGCTGAACTGTGTAAACAGCTTAGATGTCTGTCAGCAGATGAAGGGATAAAGGAAATATTGTATTTATACACAAGGGAATACTCTTCAGCCATAAACAATGAAATCATATTATTTATAGGAGTATAAATGAAACTGGAGATGGTCATGTTAAGCAAGATAAGCCAGACTCACAGAGTCAAATGCCAGTATTTTCTCTAACATGAGAAACCCAAAATAAATAAGTAAAAGATTATTAAGGAAACTAAAAAGTGGATAAGCAAGAAAGGAATCAGAAGCTGGGGGAGGAAAATGAGAGGAGGATAAAAGGATTAAAAATTGATCAAGAAATGTTTGCATATATATGTACAAATTCCCAAAAATAAACATCACTATTCTGTATTACTAACTGCACTAATTTTTTGAAGTGCTAAAAGATTAAAAGCTGTCAGTCAAAACAGTTATGTTTGGCAAACTACCCTTCAAAACTAAAGGAAAAAGGCCTGGCACGGTGGCGCACACCTGTAATCCCAGCACTTGGGAGGCTGAGGCAGGAAGACCACCATGAGTTTGAGGCCAGCCTGCAACACAAAGTGAGACCCCGTTTCAAAGAAAAAAAAAATAACCTAAGGGAAAACGTGAGACATTTCAGATAACAAACGCTGAAAGAGTCCGTTGTTTGTACACTTCACAGGAGAAGGGCTAAAAGGACTCCAGACTGAACTGAAAGAACAAAGACAATAATTCAAACCCACAAAAAAAAAGCATAGAAAATGAAACAACGTGCATAAATATAAAGGTTAGTAAATATTAATTCTGATCTGTTATTTCTTTTCTATATACGATTTAAGACTGTATAAAACAATGCTTATAAATCTACATTGATGTGTATACATGTATAGAGATATAATTTGTAAAAAGCAATAACATAAGCGGGTGGAGCTTTATAGCACCTAAAGTTTTGTGGAGCTTGAAAAATAAGGTGGCATTAATTTCAAATTGGTCATTATAATGAATAAATTAATTTTAAGCCTGTGGAAAATATTGAGAAAAAAACTAAAAAGTATAGCATTTGGTAAAAGAAATGAGAAGGAAATCAAAATGGTATCCCAGGAAGTATTTATTAAATGCAAAAGAGGGCAATGGAAGAAACAGCTAAAGAACAGAACAGTGTGACAAAAGGAACGAACAGCAAGCTAAGAGTGGTGTCATACACCTGTAATCCTAGCACTCAAAGAGCTGAGGTAAGAGGATCGCAAGTTCAAGACAACCTGGGCTACATAGTGAGTTCCAGCCCAGCCTGGACTGTCTCAAAAGAGAAAAAAAGCAAGGAGAACCGAAATAGTAGAACAATAATTAGCAGTTCCTCTGGAACCCAGAACACAGACATCTGGAAAATACTGACCTTGCACAGAGAGAAAAGCAATAGATCTCTGGGAATTAAGAGGAAACTCAGAAAAATTAGAAAATACAGAGAAACTGGATAAATGGAGCACAGTGCAAAAAAAAATGAACGAATCATTCTGGAAATTTGCCCCAGATCTCAAGGAAGGTGACCTATCTCCACAGAAATAAGGTAACCTCTCAGGCTCAGAAGCTCCAAGGAGAAACAACAGAACGGCCCGGTAGCGATAAACCCAATAAAAGCCCACAGGTATTGCAAACTGCAAAAATGTGTGAGGTTTTATTCCAAAAGTGACCCCTTCATGTGGCCAGTTAGAGCTGGATAAGAAATCCAGGGCAGCACCTACCATGTTTCCAGAGAGTTTTTAATCAGGTGCCATATCAAGAAGGGTTGATTATTTAAGCCTGAGCAACAGAACAACTATAAGACAACTTTATTTCATGTTCCCAGTGTTACCTTCCCACAGTGACTGGAGGACAGTCAGACACGGGAGACAGTCACAGAGAGGATGCAAGCTAGTCACAGACCCCTATAAAGTTTAAGCTCAGGCCTGAAGGACGCACAGCCCCACCCTGCAGTGAGAAGCCAGGTCCAGTGCGTGTGGCCTCCAAGGGTGGTTGGGTCATAAAGTGCAGGTGTTAAGTATGGCAGTCTGCTTGAGCTCTCACACTTCTGCATACATCCAGCACCAATCGGAAGGCTGAACTGTCACACTTCTGCATACATCCAGCACCAATCGGAAGGCTGAACTCTCACACTTCTGCATACATCCAGCACCAATCAGAAGGCTGAACTCTCACACTTCTGCATACATCCAGCACCAATCAGAAGGCTGAGTGCTTTCCTCATTGCCCCATGAGCAAGAAAACACTTCAGCTTCAATGGGATGCAAGAACACAAGAGCCTCTGCAACAGGAGGACACAGCAAAAACTCACAGGATATAAAGCAAGGTGGTGAAAACTGACTTGCTAGATTCCAAAACTTCAGATCCTGGAGAGAAATCACTCATTTAAAATTGTGGAGGAATTTTTTTTTTTTTGCTCGTTTATTCTCTCTTTTTCTCTCTCTTTCTCCCTAGTTGATTGTGGGGTTGCTTTTGCTTTCTTTGTCTTTCTTTATAACTTTTAATTCTTCTTTTTAATTCTCTGTTTTACTTTCTTCTCCTTTTATTTCTTCTTTCTTATTCTTTATGTCTGTTCTTTTTCTCTGTTACCTCTACCTACTGTCATTAACTTCATTTTACTCCTTAATAGGACACTTTATCTCACTTTTCTGTCCTCACCTTCCGTCATTTAATTTTTCAAATTCTTCATTTTGATCCTCTCATTCTCTACCCCTTCTATGTTTACCAGTATAACCATTAATCTTTATTAATCCTTTTTTTTTTTTTTTTGAGGTACCAGGGATCGAACTCAGGACATTGTGCTTACTAGGCAGGCACTTGTACCACTGAGCTATTTCCCCAGCCCCAATTAATCTTTATTAATCTTTAGATAGTTAATTCTATGCTATTATTGTTGAATTATTTTCTGTTGTTAGTGCAAATATAGTTTTTGCATTTAGTAGATATTTTCTGTATGCCAATATTTGGTTTGTCTTAGTGTTTATACTATAGTTATAGGTCTCTTTTCTATGGTTAAGAGTGGTACATTACTGGTTCTATGTTATGCCCTATAGTGGATTGACCACTGGTAGTCAATTTATAACCCCCAGCTGAACTGAGTGAGTGTGGCGCTGGGTGTGGGAGGACCACCTAGGGACTGTTGCCAGCAGCATTAGATGCAGACCTGGAGAAGAAAGGCGGTTTTGGGAACTAAAGAGGCTGTTGGGAGCTGATAGAAGCTGTAAGGAGCTGTTGATTGTTTTGGAGGAGCTCGTCATGCTGGTTTTCGTGACAAACTTGACTGTTTTCATCCTCTGAAGAGCTCAGGACCTCATTGGCACTGAGAATGGCTTTGGTTCACTTTGGGGGAGTTCTGGTCCTCACTTTGAGCATTGCTTCCTGGCTCCAAAGGGAAAGATGGCACACTGCCAATTTCCTGGAAAGACTTGCTGCATTGGCTTCCCTGATGGGAACACAGCCATCTCGGTCATTGGAGGAGCTCAGGACCTCACTGTTGCAGAGGATGGCAGTGGTACCTTTCAGGGGAGCTCTGGTTCTTCTGAGTGTCGCTTCCTGGCTCCAGTGCAGATCCCTCAGCCTCCTAGTACAGATCCTTCATCCTGCTGACACAGACTTCCTAGATTCCACCACTGATCTTTGGGCCTTTGCAGCATTGATCCATAAAACAGGAGGGCATGAGATATTGTTGTGGGCTCTGGGCTTCCAGTTGGATTCGTGGAAAGCATTGTTATGAGTTCTGGGTCTTCGGCTGGATTCATGTAAGACATTATCGTGGGATCCAGGCCCTCAGCTAGTTTCCTTGATCCTAGTGTGTGGACAGATTTCCTGTACTCTTTTGTATATCAGTCTTCGGGTGACTATTATAAATAATCTTATAAAATATGTGTCCTGTATTATATACTGTTCTCCCTTGCAAAAATAAGCCCCAAACTAACACGTGCCCATATTCAATTTCTCTTTGATACTATTACTGTTCCTAATGTATTGCTATTGCCACAGAGGGATAGTTGTTACTGTTACTTGGTTTTCTCTGTATGCCAACATCTGAATTACATTTGCATCACTAATACCACTGAAGTCCATTCCCAGAGAACTGGGTTCTGAGACAATTACACTGCATCTTCCCCTCCTAAATTAGCAGAGGTGGTTGGATCTTGGGACAGAGACAAAGGCCTACAGTGACCCTTTCCCAGAGTGCCTTGCTGAAAACTAGACACTAATTAAAGACATCTCTATACTAGCAACAAAGTCCTTCCACTATGAGCTCTCAAAAACCTCAGCAAGAGTAGAAACATGAGAAGACAAGTCAACAAAATGCCTCCAAAAACTCCCAAGTCTTTCAAATCTGATCTCTATGGTACTGAGAGGGAGAAAATAAAAAACCATACATGTGAATTATTCAAAATGATAAAAGGAGACTAAAAAACAGAACAATAGTATGCTCAGTGAGCTCAAAGAAGATATAACTAAGCAAATCATCTTAATAAATAAAATGATCATTGAATTTTACAGAAGACAATGATAAAAATAAATTTATTGTTGTTGCGCTAAACAAAATGATACAGAACATGAATGATTCAGTTTAGCAAATATTTTGAGTCCATGAAAAGGAATCAAAACAATTTAGCAGGATTAAAACTTTACTAATAGTATGGGCAGCACAAGTGAACAATGTCCAGACAGAATGTCAAAACTAGAAGACTGATTTCAGGGACCATTTACTGAGGGATACATTAAAAACAACAAAATAATACAAAAAGTGGATCCAACACCTGCTAGATGACTCAAAGAAAATTAATCTAAAATTCATTAAAATTAGTAAAAATCAGAAGACAGCCCACATGGCATTTTTTTGTACCAAGAATCAAACTCAGGACCTTGTGCTTGCCAGGCAGGTGCTGTGCTGCTGAGCTATATCCCTGGCCCACAGATGGCAGTTTAAAAAACTGTTAAAACAAATAATAGCAGAAAACTTTCCAAATATGAAGAATGAATTAAATGAGACATACAGATAATGAGGCATATAGAATCCCAAATAGCCACAATTAGAAAAGGATTTCTCCAAAGCAACTTATTGTCAAAATCCCACACATCCAACATAAGGAGAGAATCTTAAAAACTGTTAGAGAACAGCAGGGATTACTTCTAAAGATAGCTCTATTAAAATTACATAAGATTTCTCAACACAAATCTTAAAGGCCTGGAGAGCTTAGAGTGAAGTGCTTTAAGCCTTAAAAGAAACCAACTTCCAATTCAGATTGATGTCCTCTGCAAAACTATCTTTCAAAATTAATGGAGAAGTAAGATATTGCCATAAAAAAGGAATTTTAAAAATGCATAACCACTAATGCAGCACTCCAAAAAACTCTCAAGGATATCCTAGAAAGAGACAATGGAGCTAATCCCAAAAAGCCTAAGAAAATAAGTATACCAGCCAGATGAGCAATTGAGCAGAAAGGGGAAAAAAGAAACCACAAACAGGAAAACAGTGCAATGATAGGACTAGGTAAATAACTCAGCAATAACTCTCAAAGTAAGTGGTTTCAGTTCCCCAATTAAAAGACACAGGTTGCCTGAATGGATCAAGAAACAAAACCCAACTATATGCTGTATAAAAGAAACACATAAAAAAGAAACACACTTCATCTAAACCAGAAATTCACACACTAAAATTCAAAGAATAAAAAACAATATTCCATGCAATGGGAATGCCAAAACAAATAGGAGCAGCTACCCTATTTTCAGACAAAGTGGACTTCTTGTATTGGAGAAGACTTCTTGGATCCCTTGTACACAAGGGATCAGATGTAATACAGGACACATAATTTATAAGAATAATTTTATAATATTCACCCAAAGAGTCAAATGCAGAAGAGTGCAGGAGATCTGTCCATGCACTAGAGACTCAAACAATCCAACTGAGGGTCTGGATTCCACAGCAATGTCCTACATGAGCCCAGCTGAAGAACTAGAGCACATGGCAATGTCCTCCACGAATCCAGCTGGAAGCCTAGAGCCCATGACAATGTCTCATGCAAGTCTATATCAAGGATCTGCCCTGGGAAGGCCCAAAGGTCAGTGGCAGAAGCTAGAAAGTTTTCACCAGCAGGATGAAGGATCTGTGCCAGCAGGCTAAGGGATCTGCACTGGAGCCAGGAAGTGATGCTCAAGGTAAGGACCAGAGCTCCCCTGAAATGAACCACAGCCATACTGAGTAACAGCAAGGACCTGAGATCCTCCAGTGATGAGAACAGATGAGTTTATTTTAGGAAAACCAGCAAGACAAACTTCTCCAGAAAAATCAACAGCACACCATCTTTCCCTCCAGATTTCTCTTTATGCTACTGGCAACAATTTTCAGGTAAGCCATCCACACTCAGCACCATACTGATTCAGGTGTTACAAGTTGACCATTAGTTAATCTACCACAAGACTTCATGCCAAAACTAATCACAAGAGGCAAAGAAAGTCACTGTATATCGGTTAAGAGAATAATTCAATAGGAAGACATAACAGTTATGAACATATATGCACTGAGCACCAATGCACCCAACTTCATAAAGCAAACACTACTGGACACGAAAGATCAAGTAGACATTCACACAATTATAGTGGGGCAACTCAATATCACACAGTCACAAATAGATCAATAAAGTAAAAAATCAGCAGAGAAATATCAGTTGACCAAAGTCTTAAAACTAAAGGATTTCATAGACATCTGTGAAAACAGTGTTCCACCAGACAACAGAATACACATCCTCTTCAGTAGCACATGGCACTTTCTCCAAAATAGGTCACATCCTGGCTTATAAAATTTGCTTGAGTAAATGTAAATAAATCAAAATTGTCCCATACATATTATCAGCTCATAGCACAAGTAAACTAGAAATCATTGGCAAAAAAAAAAAACTGAGAAATTATGCAAACACGTGAAAATTAAACAATACTCTCTTGAATATCAGTGGACCTCTGGAGTAAAACAATAATGTCAATACAACATACCAGAACCTATGGAGACAGTGAAAGCAGTCCTAAGAGGGAAGTTTATTGCTATGAATGCCCACATCAGAAAAACAGCAAGCCCAAATAAATAACCTAATGATACAAGTCAAGGTCCTAGAAAAACAAGAATAATCTAAATACAAAGCTAGTACAAGGACAGAAATTATAAGGCTCAAAACAGAAATTAATAAAATTCAGAGGTTAGAAATACAAAGAATCAATGAATCAGAGAATTTATTCTTTGAAAAATAAAAATAAAATAGACAAACTCTTAGCCAAATTAACCATTAAGGGAAAAGACACACATGAATGCAATTAGAAATATAAAAGGCAAAGACACAACAGGCACTGCCAAAATCCAGAAGATTATTATGAGAACGTGTATTCCAACAAATTAGAGAATCTAGAAGAAATGGAGAGTTCCTAGATCATTCGAACTACCAAGACTGAACCAACAAGACAGAAAAACTCTGCATAATCTAGTAAAAGGCAGTAAAATTGAAGTGGTTTTAAAAAATTACTCACTAAGAAAATCCCAGGACCCAGTGGGTTCACCACTGAATTCTATAACAACTTTAGTGAAGACCTAATGTCAATACCCCCAAAACTCCTTCATGAAAGTTAAAGGGAAGGACTGCTGCCAGTGTCATTCCTGAAAGAAACCATTACTCTGGTTCCAAAACCAGAAAGTGGCACAATCAAAAAAGAGAACTACAAGCCAATCTCTTTAATGAACATAGACACAAAACTCCTCAGCAAGATACTGGCAAACAGAATGCCAAAAATCATCAAAAAGATCATACCTCATAGCCAAGTAAGTTTCATCCCAGGGATCCAGGAATGGTTCAACATACACAAATCAGTAAATGTAATATATCCCATAAACAAGCAAGGATGAAAATACATGATCATCTCAATAGATGTAGCAAAAAATTTGACAAAATTCAACATCTATGCATGATTAAAAATCTGAAGAAAGTAAGTAGAGAAGAACCTTATCTCAACCTGATAAAAGTCACTAATGACATATTAATGGCCATCATTAATGGGGATGGGGAAAACAGAAAGCTTTTTCTCATAAACAAGAAACAAGACAAGGCTGTCCACTATCACCACTACTGTTCAATATAGTACTTGCATATTAGCCACAGAAATCAAGAAGGATGCTTGAGAAGATCCTCTACATAAGGTACCACAAGAGTTCTACCAAAAGACTCTAGAATTTATGACCAAATTCAGTAGTGTAGCAAAATACAAAATCAACACAAAAAACCAATACCATACCTGTACACTAATACTGAACTCACCGAGGAAGAAATTAGGAAAACAATACCATTCACAATTGCATGAAAAAAATTAAATACTTAGGAATTACCCTAACCAAGTTAATGAAAGTTCTCTACAATGAGAATTACAGTACTCTGAAAAAAGAGACCGCAGAGGACTTCAGAAAATGGAAAGATATTCCCTGTTCCTGGATAGGTAGAACCAACATAATCAAAACAATCAAAACGGCTATACTTCCAAAATTGATATACAGATTTCATACAATCCAAATTGTAATACCAACAGCATTCCTCAAAGGACTAAATCATTTTAAAATTCGTATGGAATAAGAAGAGACCAAGAATCGCAAAGTCAACTCTAGGCAACAAGAACAAAGAGGGATGCATCACAATCCCAGTCTTCAAGTTATATTATAGGGCTACAGTGATAAAAACAAAATAGTCTTAGCACAGAACAGACATGTAGATCAGTGGAATAGAATACAAGATGCAGAAACAATTCCAGGCACATTCAGCAATCTGACCTTTAGCTGAAAACATATGCTGGAGGAATGATAGCCTCTTTATTAAATGGGGCTGGGAAAACTGGTTACCCACCTGCAGAAGATTAAATCTAAACCCATATATCTCACCATTTACCAAAATAAATATAAATGGATCAAAGATCTAAATGTGAAGACAGAAACATTTAATCTGCTAGAAGATAAAGTAAAACTCTTGAAGGCATTGCAAGGACTTTCTGAACAAGAAATTGGACAAGAAATAAAATGAAGAATCAATAATGTGATTGTATCAGTCAGAAAAGTTGCAGAATATAGAATCAACACACAAAAATCAGTTGTATTTCTTTCTTTCTTTCTTTTATTTCTTTTGGAGACAAAGTCTCACTATGTAGTTCAGGCTGGCCTTGAACTCCCTGTGTAGTCCAGGCTGGCCTCAAACTCATGGAGATCGTCCTGCTTCAGCCTCCCAAGTGCTGGGATTATAGGCATGTGCTACCATGCCAAGCTCAATTGTATGTCTATACATCAGCAATAAACAATCTGAGAATTAAATTAATAAAATAATTCTATTTATAATAAAATGCAAAATAATAAGAGGCTTAAGGAATAAGCTTAGTTAAGAAAGACAAAATTTATACCCCAAAACTGTAAGAGATTGCTGAAAAAATTGAAGAGTACTTAAATAAATGGAAAGATATGTCATTACTATAGATTGGAGAACTTAATATTGTTAAGATAATATTTTCTAAATTGATCTACAAATTCAGTACAATCCCTATCAAACCTCAATTGCCTTTTGTAAGGAAATGGAAATGCTGATTATATTATATTTTTCAGGATTCAGAATAGTGAAAACATTTTTGAAAAAGAAAAAGTAAACATATACTACCCAAGTTCAAAATTTACAAAGCTACGGAAATGAAAACAGTGAGGTACTAGATAAGAATAAATATATAGATCAATGAAAAATAAATGATAGTTCCACAAACCCCTACACTGTAGTCATTTGGTTTGCAATAAGGGTTCCAAGGTCATTAAATGGGGAAAGAATACTATGATGAAAACTGGACACACCTATAATGCCAGTGCTATGGGAGGCTAGGGCGGGAGGGTCACAAGTTCCAGCCTAGCCTGGGCCATTTGGTTACTTATTGATACGCTCTCTCAAAACAAAAAGACTTGGGGGTATAGCTCAGTTCAAAGGCCTTGGGCTTGATCCTCAGTACTGAAAAAGCAAAGAAAAGATGAGACAAGAGAGGAGAGGAGGGGTGGGGAGGAGAGAGAAAAGGAGAAAAACACAAGCCAAAAAAAAAAATGAACAATTGGACTTGATCAAAATTAACAGGTTTTATGCATCAGGGAAAATTATCAAAAAATTGAAAAGATAACCAAAAGATTAGAAAAAATATTTGCAAACCACGTATTTGGTAGGGATCTAGTATCTAGAATATATAAAGAATTATTACAACTCAGAAAAAGGAAGATGAGGGCTTCAGTGGACATTTCTCCAAAGACACACAAATGTCCAATAAACATACGATATGGAAGACACGCAAATCAAAACCACTAAGGTACACTTTGCTCACACTCAGATGACTGTGATTTATTTTAACATGGAAAATTACAAGTTTAGCAAGGATATGGAGAAACTGGAACCATCATACTTGCTAGTGAGAATAAACAGCAGAGCAGCCACTGTGGAAAGCAGTCTAGTGGTTTCTCAAAAAGTTGAACATATGCCAGGCAAAGTGGTACACACCTGTAATTCTACTACACCAGAGAATAAGACAAAAGATCACAAGTTTGAGGCTAGCCTGAGATACATCTGAAGTTCAAGTCCAGCCAAGACTACAGATTGAGACCCTGTTTCAAAGAAAATAACAATAATAAAAAGTTGAACATAGAAATCACATATGACTCAGCAATGCCACTATGAGCTATATACCCTCAACGGCCAAATATCCCAAATATCCACTAACTGCTGCACAGATAAAAAGTGGTATTTCCAATTGAGCTGCTCAGAAGGAGAGAAACACCACCACCGCCATCACCATCATCATCAGAGTGATTCTGAGCCTTGGTGAGCCTTGGAACCTCAGTGAGCTGCTCAGGAGGGGAGGAATACCATCCCCAGTACCCCAACATCACAGGAGCAATAGTGAGTCTTGGGAACCTCAGTAGTGGAGGGGAGAAACCCTACCCACAACCCCCTGCCACCCAGGGAGCCTCAGTCTAGAGGAAACCTGGTACCTGGCCCATACTCCTACACTGCACGTTGGGCAGCCAGCACTCAGGACACAGCAACTGACTTGTCTGGAGGAACCAAGATAAATCCAATCTAATAAGAGGAAAATGCTTGGCATACAAACTCCTTATTTGTGATAAGTTCTGTTATATAACGAGACTTTGCTTCTATGATCTAAAGTACAAAATCAATAATTAACACAGTTAATCAGTTTCTAAATTGTGCCTATTACTAATTGTATGATGGTAGCTACGGTGTGATATCTGTTGTTAGCAGTTGTTCTCCTTTCTGTAACAATACTGTGAAGCTCTGAGGAAATAACTTCACCATGGCCTACACCAAAAGACTGGGGACTGAGCCAAACAGATACCAACATCTCACTCACAATTAATTGGGAAGTTGGGATCTTGGGAGACACAAACCAAAAATCTCCTACACACAGAAGATGTCCCTCAATTATGGACTATTCCTGGAAAGAGATTGAAACTAGTGACATAGTTACCTAGTACTAAAATTCACAAGGATCACCACAGAAAACAAAATTTAAAAATTTTTTGAAATAGAAAATATCAAAATGCAGGAGCAAAATGCCATCCCAGACCTCCAGCGCACACAGAACAAGTCCGGGACAAACTGACATAGAAAAAATTAGAAGTCATACACCTGAAATTTCTGAAATGATAGCAACCGAAGTAAAGAAACAACTCCATCAGGCTATAGAAGAAACCTGATCAGAAATATCTCCCGTAAAAAAAGAAAGAACAACCATAATGAAAGAATTGCTTGACATACTCAAAGAAGACACTAATAAAAAAAAAATAGAGGAGCATAGAAAATGATGGAAACCTTGAATGAACAATATAGGAAAGAATTAGAATGCATGGAGCAGATTCAAAGAGATATCTGGGGTTGGGGATATAGCTCAGTGGATTAAGTGCTTGCCTGGCAAGCACAAGGTCCTGAGTTCGATCCCTAGTACCCCAAAAAAAAAAAAAAAAAAAGGACAAAGAGATATCTGGGAAATTAAAATTTTACTGCAAGTTGGCAGAACTGCTTGAATGAAGCTGAAGATAGACTTTCAGACCTTGAAGACAGCATTGTAGCTAGCGGTCATGAAAGGAAAGATATCTTAAAAATAAGAAACCAAGAAATAACAATTCAACAGCTGTAAGATGATATAAAGAAAAACAATATAAGACTGTAGGTGTCCATTTAAAAAGCTTGAGTCAATACAAATGACATAAAAAGGCGACTTGCAGAAGTAATAGCAGATAATTTCCCAAGCATAGGAAAGGACTCTGACATACAGTTAAGCGAGACATATAAAACTCAGATTAGTCATAACCAAGATAAATCTACACCCAGACATATAATAATCAAGATCCCAGAAACTCAGCACAAGAACAGACAATTCAAAGCTGTTAGAGAAAAGAAACAGATCACCTGTAAAGGAAAGTCCATCAGAATCATGGCAGGTTTCTCAGCACAAACCACTGAGTCAAGAGCTTGGAGTGAAATATCTCATGTCCTGAGATAAAACAGCTTCTAGCCCAGATTGATGTACCTGTAAAGCTATGCTTCAAAATTAATGGAGAAATGAGATACTTCCATGACAAAGAACAACTGAAAAAATCCATGACCACCAAACTAACCTAGAAAGAGTACAGAAAGATTTTCTAGAAAGAGATAAAAAGACCACAATTCTAAGGAAGGAACCACTGAGCAGTACAAGCAATTAAACAGAGGGCAAAGTAAGGAATCAACAGCAGGAAAATGCCATGACCAAGATAAGCTAATACATATCAGTTATAATCATTAAAGTAGTTGGTCTCAATTCACCAATCAAAAGAAACAAACCAGAAGAGTGAATCAAGAAACAAAATCCAGTGATATGATGTATATAAGAAACACATTTAACTCAAAAGGACTGAAAGTCAAAGGATGGAAAACAATATTCCATATCACAGGAAGCCAGAAAAAAGAAACACTAGCTATTCTGTTTGCAGACAATGTAAACTTCAAACCAAGAATGATGAAAAGAAATAAAGAAGGTCACTTATGTACTAGTCAGAGGAAAAAGTGCAAGAGGAAGAGATAACAATCATAAATATATATTCATCAAATATAAGAGTACCCAACTATTATAAGACAAATTTTAATAAAAATGGAAAATCAAATAAGTGGTAAAATAATCCTGAGGGGACTTTAACACCCCATTGTCACAAAGAGATAGATCAACTAGACAAAAAATCAGCAAAGAAATAACAGAATAGACCCAAACCTGTGAACAAATGGACTTAGTAGACCTTTATAGAATGTTCTACCATATATAACAGAATACACATTCTTCTCAGCTGCACATGGGATGTTCTCTAAAACAGACCACATACTAGCACACAGAACATGCTTAAGTAAATGGAAAGGACCTAAAATCATCCCATGCACATTATCTGATCATAGTTCAATTAAATTGTAAATTATTCACAAAAGAAACTACAGAAATCCCAAATGCTCAAGGAGCTCTGTGGAAGAAGAAACTCTTCTCCACTGTTGGTGGGAGTATAGACTGGTACAACCACCATGGAAATCAGTGTGGAGATTCCTCAAAAAACTAGGATAAGGGGTCTCATTCAAACTAGCTATTCCCCTTATGGGTATTTTTCCAGAATTAAAAAACATGATACCAAAGGGATATATATGCATCCATGCTTATAGCTGTCCAATTTGTCAGAGCTAAATCTTGGAAACAACCCAAATGCCCATTAACTGAAGAATGGATAAAAGGATATGGCATTTTTATAGAATGGAGTATTACTCTGATATAAAGAAAAATAAACTAAAGATAAACTAGGCTTTTGTAGGTAAATGGATGCAACTAAAGACCATACATGTAAGTGAAATAAATCGGACCTGCATGTGTAAACATTGTATTGTCTACCTAGTGTAAGAAATGGAAATAGTAAGCAAAATCTGAAAAGTGCAATAGATATTGTCAAAGGGAAAGAAACTAGTTAAAAGGAAAGAACAACTGGGATGAGGGAAAGGAGAAAAGGAAGAAAGAAGGAAGGAAACATGATTACACTTACATAAATGTCAGAACAGGGAATTCTAAAGACCAAAACCCAATTGGCGGTCACCAGAGAACGATGAGTGTAAGTGCAGGTGAATGTTTAATCAGTATGGGGCATGCTTTTGTTTTTTTGTTTTAGTTTTTTAAAATTCTTTTATTTAAAAAAAATAAAAGTACAAAAACATATTAACAAACAGACACCAATTAGCATAAAAAATAGTACAATCACAACTAATCTATAGACAAGGTGACATGGTCTCAACAGTGGTTATTGCTTTATCCATTGATATCTTCGAAGTCTAAATACATGAGCCCATATACAGACGTGCAAAATTAGTCAGACAATTAATCCTCTCAACAACAGAAAAAACACAAAAACCAAAAATCCAAAGACAAAAAACAAAACAGGCAAACAACAACAATAACAACAACAACAAAAAACCCACCAATGGTTGCTGCTTTGCATATTGATATCTTCGAAGTGTGTGTTCAGGATAACACATACAGACATACAAGACTGATCAAATAACCTGTCATCGATTATTCCTTAGCATTAAGTGATATAATACAATAGTAGAGCCATGTTAGTCCTCCTGCATATATGTATATTCATATATACATACATACATTTTTGTGTTTTTCTTTTCTCCTTTCCCTCGTCCCATCTGTTCTTTGTTTTAGAACAGATTTCCTTCATGTCTCTTAGCTTATATTCCCACGCTCGGGTTCTTACACCAGTGATACAATACGTTGCCTGCACATGTATCGCTGATTTATTTCACTTATGAGTATGGACTTCAGTTTTGACCACTTGCCTACAAAGTCCCCAAAACTGTCTTTCTTTATAGCTGAATAATATTCCACTATATAAAAATGCCACAATTTTTTAATCCAGTCTTCTGTGGATGGGCATTTGGGTTGCTTCCACATTTTAGCTATTACAAATTGTGCTGCTATAAACATGGGTGCACATATATCAGAGTGATATGATGTTTTCAGATCTTCTGGGAAAATACCCAGAAGAGGAATAGCTGGTTTGAATGGAACCTCTAGACCTAGTTTGCGGA